>BLKR01003472.1:0-144149 GCA_011170035.1 Teleogryllus occipitalis | reverse complement strand
GCCAGGAATAATGGATTTTCTTGTGGCGTAGTGAACGGCAAAGTGGTTTCGTTTTCGCGAAAAAGTCTTCATCACATGAAGTCATAGAGAGTGAATATATAAGATGTTACAGTATCTCCCCCACTGCCAATTATCCAGACATTCCTTCACACTGTTAACCGTGTGACACCTTGTGCTGTCGTAAAGAATGCTGGGAATCCGTGCCAGAATGTGGAGGCACTTTCTTCTGTGTGCGGGATGAAGATGATGTGGCAAGAAGTTGCAGTACGAATAGATTTTATCAGCGTTTTAATAGATTGTATGCAGTAGAATGTATTGAGTGTCTGCCCATGAGATACAGCATTATAAATAATTATCCCATGGATATAGTAAGCCACAATAAAGAACACTTTTACACAATACCATTCTGTAGTGTGCACGTTCTTTGAGCGATGAGAACCTAGCTGTTTCCATTCACTGAATTGCCACTTCAACCGTGGTTCATACGACCGAGTTCGTCATTCTTCCATAGGGTCTCTTCTTTCACAGAAGTTTTCACCGTTCCTCTCGTAGCGATTCAGGTATTCCGATGCATGTGAGTAACGATGCGTCTATGGTATCTCAGTAATGTATCTATTGAGCTACAATTTTGGACAACTCGGGAAATGTAAAGAATGTGAATCTTCGTCTGGTTCATGGCACTCCTTCTATGGACGAACAAATTGTCATTACATTCACTTCAATTTATCGCCTCGCATTTCATAATCGACTACGAAACCCCAGCGACAGTGCGTCTCACATCTGACATGACAGCGAACCTGCCACTACTTTGTCACGAACCCTTGTGTTTGTGGTAAGAAGCAGGGAGGAAATGATAGTGTGCGTGAAACGCGTAACATTTTTGATAAATCTATACTCGTCTGGTTCGTGCCACTGAACGTTCAGAACTGGCGACAACTGCCACTCTACATTCAACAATTCTCGGCCGAGTTGTAGTGATTAATAGACTTCGTAATGTCTGTGAATCAAATATACACACCACGCGTTGCAAATTACCAATGAATACTTGCATGTAAGTCAGGAACGTCACAGCCCAAATAAGACAGACTGAGCATAATTTTACTTTCACATGATTTTCGTAAATAATATTAGGACTTAATGCATAATGCTTATCAGAAATGCAAGGGTAAAAAAAGAGATTTTAATCTTATTGATAAGGATATAATATTATATTTCCAGACACTAGAAACTGGTATCGGATTGTATATTTTTTATGCCGGTAGGCTTCCAAGGAAGCTTATAGCTGTTTCCCGTCAAACATTCGGAACAATATATAAAATAAGAAGTATCGAGATTTACATGTGTCAATGACTAGTGATCATCACACAGAATGCTCATTTAACTGATATTAGCTACGTAGATAATGCATCCGCGATGAATTTTTCTTGAAAATAATGTTTTGAAAATTATAACATTTGAAACGATTCCACTGATTTCTGTGTTGGTGTTGGAGATTCTTTCATTAGTGTATTTTTGTCTCACAATCTGACATTTTCTTTGTTTCCCGAACATTATTACTTTACAGCAAACTAGCACTATGAATCCATTCGTAGGAGCTTTGAAATATATCATTTAAAAGTAGTAGATGTTGAACCGAGATTTTCCTGAGGAATATATTCATAACTACTTTTTTATTATTTAAGGTCGCATCAACATCTAGGTCATTAGCGACCACTATTGGTGTTAACGTTATGGTAACTGTGAAATTGAAACGATATGATGATGATAAGCGGTGAAAGGACGGACACATATACACCATGCTCGAAGCGGGACTCGAAATCGCGACCCTTCGGTCCGACATCGCTATTGCCTTAGCGATCTCGGCCACCGCATACTTTGTTTCTTGTTATCAGATTTTCAATATTATCTTATTTATCATTTGTATGACCATTTTATTTCGCTTCTAATAATTAAAACAGAGCCCATGTCCTGGAAATGTATAATAGTACAATATCAGATATTTCAAATTGGTTCCGAAATAACAAATTAATAGTAAACGAAAAGAAAACGGTTTTAATGCAGTTTTCTATATCAAATAAACATTTCTGTGCTCCATTGAAAATGAACGGTGTACCATTGACTGATCTTAAAGCAACAAAATTTTTAGGTCTCTCAATTCAGTCAAACCTTAAATGGAACGTCCATTTAAATGAACTGAACACAAAATTAAGTTCATTATGCTACGCGTTCAGAATTCTTGCAAATTCTGTCAGCCTTCGTACTGCTCGTTGTGTATATTTCGCGAATGTTCATTCCCGCCTGAGATATGGCATAATATTCTGGGGAAATACATCTTATAGCTCCCAGACTTTTAGATTACAAAAACCAATTGTACGAATAGTAACCAAATCCCACTCACGTGATTCTTGTAAGCCTCTCTTCATTAATCTAGGAATTTTATTATTACCTTGTCTGTTGATTTACGAATCAGTGGTTTTTGTCAAAAATAACTTGCTTAAGGGCGGCTTAATAAAATCTATTTGCAAGGATAAATAAGCTTAAGCTTAATAAAATCTATTTGCAAGGATAAATAAGCAATAAATTTTGGGCTCTTATCCATGATGTCCCATGTCAAGGTATAATATTTCCTGCCGCAACAACATGGAAACGATAATTTGAATAACTATATTTCCCAATGAATTCTAGAAGACGTGCACAGATAATGAAGTTACATTTATGTCCAGAAGCAAAACAAGGGGCCTTCTCAGCATTTGCTCAATGGATCAGGGAAACTGGACGAAAAACCTGATCGAGATGGGGGCATTGACCCGGAGGCTGCAGTACAATACTTTTTACAGGTTGTTTATACACATTTATACAGTCCAAATGGTAAATAATTCATTACGTATCATTGTTAAATTAATGTTACTTTTCTTGTGATGCTCAGTATAGTCTCTAATTGTATACAAACAGTTATGCAGCAGAAACGATTTCACTTGGGATTTAAACTTTTCTATTGAATTTAATAGTTTAATGTCATCTGGCAAAGTGTTGTGAAATAATGTACATGTATTGTATGTGAATTTTTTGTAATGAACTGTTGACACTGTCACCTGATGAATATGATTTCTACGTCGAGTGTTATAGTAATCTTTATTTCTGAGTGTTTTTACATGAAAATGTTTCTTTTATAGCTTTCGGAGTCGATAATCACAAATCGAAAGTCATAAATTGTTTTTAATTTTCATAATTTTTATCATATCTGTCAATATAAACAATTTTTCCAACACTTTTTGACACTGGACTATTTTCAAGGATTACCAAAACTATAGGATACACAAATCATATTGAGACATCCTTTCAAGTTTTGTGTAGAACCAATTTAAAAACAATTTAAATTGTATTAAAAAAACGTATTTATTCGTTTAATTGGCAGACTTACTATTTGTTAAAACAACGATTCGTGAAAGGATTCATTCACATCTCCAGGATGTATATGGAAGTAAAATGATTCAACTATGAAAAAAACAATAATAATAATAATAATAATAATAATAATATAAATAATAATAATAATAATAATACCAATATAATGGTATTGCAAAACAATAAAAAATAGCATAAAGGTGATAGAACAAATTAAAATACACTAATTAAATTTTATGTACGAGTCAAAAGGACAGAGAAACTCACCCGTTAATTGATGAAAAATCAGAACCAAAAATTGTTCATGGACGAAATTTATGGTCAATTTAAACTTATTAGTAAAAAAAATCTTTGGCCTTCTTTTTGATTTTCAATTCGTGTTTTCTGTAATTGAGTTCCACTGAATTCGAGTTACTATTTATAAGACTCAGGAATCACATCGTTATTTCTTTTTATTTCATTCATTCACACCGAACAAAACTTTTAATTACGTTAAATCAAAGCTTATCCTTTTTGAAATAATTGATATGGAAATGCAAAATGTTTGTCTGTGCCATACTGCACAATAGTAGCTTATGCTCTTCTAGCCGATATTCGCTTAACAGTTTCATTGTAATCGGAAAAGTTATACAATCCATTTGTATGAATTGTACTTACTGCCGTCAATATAACCAGTCCTAAAATATACCCAAACCAATGTAAATAAGCAAATAAATGTTACACTCTACAGTGTTTCTAACTTGACTAAGAAGAAATGGGTTTTCCTGTCATTACATCAACGAAAATAATAGTCTTAGCAGGATTGTTAACATGCATCAATTATAAGCATCCAATGATTGGTCATTATGAACGCGGGCTATAACCCCCGTGTCTGTTCTATGCCGTGGGACAGGATTGCGTGCGAATTGTATCAGGGTTTGCGCGGTAGCTTTTTGCAGTGGACGGATTTGGAAAGCGGGAGGTCTATTGATTAAACGCCTCTTCGTCAGGTATGCGAGGGGAGGCCACGGAGGATGGCCTTTGAGGGCGGCGGCACGGACTTTGAACCCAGGACCCGGGGCCGCGGCCCGCCAACGCCAAGGCCGACGCCGGCCCCTCGCGCGTTCTGCGTGGCGGGGGCGGGGGCGGGAGCGGACGCGGGGGCGGGGCGAGAGAAATGTTGCGAAGGGGGAAGAGCGACGAAGAGGGCGCGTCGTCGAGGTGACGGGGGCAGGGGCGGCCGCGGCCGGCAGATGGTGGCGACAGTCGCCCTCCGTCCTCTGCCCACTTTGGCCGCCGGCTGGCCCCACCCGGCCCGACGCGACGGCCCGGTCCGGCACCGCGCGGCCTGGCCCACGTGACGTGGGGAACGCCGCTGCCCGCATCCTCTGCGCTCGCCCCCCAACTTCCCCCGTGGACGACGGTTCCGCCGCCCGCCCACCGCCTGCCTGCCAGCCTGCTCCGCGGTCCGGTCCCAGCACTTCGCTTCCGCCCCGCTCCTGCCGGCCGCGAGTTGCGAGTAGGCTCGAGACCGCACTCTCACGAGCCAGTCATATCAGTGGAAAATTTCAACATTTAAAGGAAGAACGTGTCTTTCAAAAAGGCTTTGATTTCTCACAATAATAATTCACATTACTTGTAATTTGTAAATTTTAATTTAAAACCGGTTTGAAAATAAAGCTTCTAAAGTGTAGATACACTGAAATATTTGCACTGCATTGTAAACACCCAAACTTGTACCCGAGTAAAGAAATAATTGGTTTACTGCTCCGAATGGAAGTGATGAGTTTTTTGCTTTTTGCTTGAACTCGCCATTATTAGCAGAACTTTAGCTTAGTAACATTGGATAAATCACTGCTCGGGAATATGCAAGAAACTGTTTTCGCGAGTCATCTGTCTGAGGTCTGTAGAACAAGTCCAGATTAGCCAATCTTAAGCATTACCGAGATCTATTGAAAATTGTTTCGCTAGCTACTAATAGCTGGCAATCGCCGGTTTGATGGTCACTGATCTAAACAATATTTTTATGAATACTTTTTTTTGAAGAAATATTTTAAAATTATACTTGACAACAATTATAATTTTGAAAAAATCTTTAAATTATTAATACTATTAAAATAAGTTTGAAAAATGTTTTATTTTGAAGTATAACTAGCTCTCTAATATTTTTTAATTCTGTTCATTCGCAAAGGAGGGGTGGCATGACCCCTACGGTCAACGAATAGATTTATTCTTCTGCTCTCTTCGTGAAAGTTTGAGAAGCGGATTGTATACACTTAAGTGAACTTTTACTGCTGAATAAAATATGTTTGTTTAATTTCTTCTTCTTCTTGAACGATTCGGTGGATAAAATAATTAACTTTCCCAGTTATTATGAAATTTAAAAAATGTATGCGGTGAATTACTTTTGTCTGGGACGTCACAATGGCATAGTTGGCATAAAAAGAAATGATATATATTTGAAAACGGAACAAATATTCAGGTATACAACAACTAATAATGCATAACCTTATTTGGAAATGAGAAGCAATAAAAATGGAAATGATAGTGGACTTCAATATTTACCTTGTAAAATATCCATCCAATCCTTGTGGATATCCATGCAATACTTGTGCATATTCTTTTGCATCTTGAGTCGAAGTAGAGAAATCAAATGCATATTTGGTATACCATACATCAAATATAAGGCTAAATTTGGCGGAATTGTTGGCGGGTTGGGTGTGACATCACCTACAAGATCAGGCGACCAGCTTCTCAATCGAGAGCAAGGGGTTGTGTTCGATGTGGTCTTTCTCAGCAATGTCCTTATTATGATTAACTTTCATATTTTCTCTCTTTTTTAAACACATTCATTACATTAAAAAGTAATGAACAAGCGACTTGTTGTAAAAGTAGCACCATATTATTTTTACTTTCTCGCTTTACTTCGTAAGAAGGCAATGTTTTGTAATCGTGCGCTGGAAATCGGCAATTTTTCGATAGGAAAACTCTTATTGCCGGGCCGTGATAAAAAAAATTGGATACATTTTGCTCCTGTATGTAGTTAAGTACTTCCTCTATCGTGTTGAGTACTCAGAATCCATGTTTTGTGGGTCCTTGAAACCAGAAAAGTCGATAGACGGCAAAACGTCTGTATGTCATTTTGTTCTTCTGTCTGTGGTCAATGCTAGTTTCTAAACAGGTCAGACGATTTTCTTCAAAATTGATATTCCTCGATAGCTTTGAACGTACTCGAGCCCCTGAGGGTTTCAAACGGATATTTTGATTTGTTTGAAAATTGTCTGTATTGCACGTAAAGTTACGCGAAAAAACTAATTTGTTTGAAAAATTGTACATGGCCTTATTTCAAAACGTTGTGCTATCAGTCGATTGTTTGGTATCAAGCACCTAGATAATATGAATTCTGACTACACGAGTGAGAGGAAGTAATTTACATTTTTACATATATAAACAAAATGTATCCACTTTTTGGTTTCCATGGCCCGACAATAATAGATTTTCCTTCAAAAAATTGCCTTTTCCCCTTCCCCCACAATTACAATTCTTTCTCTTCTTACAAAGGCGAGAAAGTAGAAAAAACAATTTCATGTATAAAATGTATTTTGTCCTTTAAAGTGACAAGGAGAGGGTTGGTGAAAAGGCCTGAGTACTGCTCCTCTTACATCATAGTAACTCTGCCGCTCGTAGAAATTGAAAGTTTAGCAAGAAAAGAATAAATACACCTGCCACACCAACTGATAAATTGAGTGGTATCACTAGCAATGTGCGATATTCACATTGCCCAGTTCTCATTTGAAAGAAAAACTTATATATTCTCATGCAGTTTTTCAGGAACATGCTTTTCAAAGGTTCTCTGATTTGCACGAGGAAGGTACCAAATATTTGCGACAACCTGTACCGTACCTCTTTAAATTAGGACTTGCCTCCCATGCGTCTGCTTTATTTTTCATATTAGTTTCGCTTCATTAAAACCACGATGTATGAAATTTATTCAATTTTTTAATAATGAAGCTGTAGAAAGCAGATTTTTTAATGATTCTTTTCCGTAATGACAAAATATTTCAAGTTCTAAATGCATGTCAGGATGGAAAAGGGCTTGACGTGTGTCCTCACCTCGTCACGTTTTATGTCATGTCAAATACGATGAAAATATTTCCCGCTTAGTAGTTGACATGCGTGTTGTGAACTATCGTTAGCATGGATACAGTACTAATTTAGTAAAGTTTTTTTTTTCAAACTGGAACACACTGCTGAACATACAAAGCGGCATGGGTTATTTGTGAAGTCGAGACAAAATAAGAACATCCAGCGGAGTGGGGAGTTAAGGCGACCCTATACACCCTATAAAAAATTTAATGGCCATGGCTGTAATAGTATTTTTATTACCGTTCCTTTGTTCACACTACCCTTGTCGCTTCCTGCTCTAGCACTACACTCACTGCATCCTCCGCCTTCCGTATTTTTCATCCCCTCCCCATGGTCTTCGATTTCCACTAAAGTCTCTTCGCTTATGATCCACGCCCGCAATTGTTTCTTATTATCGCAAAGCATTTTTCTTACTGCCCATCCGATGGCATTTTTCTTGAGCGTCAAGTCCAACGTTTCAAGTCGTCATGGTTCTCCTGTCACTGCTGTCCGTACTCCGCTTGCCTCGTCCAGCGTTTTAGATTGTCTTCGTCTTTGCACTTCCTTCTGTTGCTTTCCAAAGCACTTACGGTGGTGCTCCTCCCAGCGTTTTGCTCCATTTTCGTTTTTGCGCTTCCTTTTTTGCCTGAGCGTCCCGAGCGCTTACTAGTCGTCCCTCTCGTCGCAGTCCATCCGTGCCTGCGAGGCGGAAATCTAAAAGACTCCGAGAAAAAAACATAAGCGGCGAAAAGGCAAATTTACAGGGAACATCATAGAAGTGGGGCACTCAACGTTCGCGCCAGGCTTAAAAGAGGGAATCTTCTATACGAACCGATTTTCCTGAACGTACTAGTCTGCTGACAGAGGCAACCGCTATTGATTTGAAAAGAAAATTGGAAGACGAAGAAAAAGAAAACTAAACGGATTTTCACCAACATCTACAATATCATAATGATACGTTTACCGAGAAACATAACATGATTAACATTCTGAGAATTGGTCCTGATTACAACATTTTAATGGGTTTCAGGGCTGCACACAGGGGCGTTTTCAAAGTAACCGATGAGAGTGTGAGTTGGTTTTGTTCACACGCGTATGTGCACTTCACGGTGATGAGTAAAATTTGCACTTCATTAAGTAGTAATTAATTTCTGATTAAGCGAAAAATATACATGGAAATGTGAAATCATATTTATTCGATAATTGCTTGCATCGAACGTTGATAGGGAACTTTTAACTTCGTTTTGTTGCATTCAGAGGTGGCAATGAGTTGTTGTCGAGGTGAAATTTAAATTTGCGCCGGTGACATTACGGAATATATGATAATGTATGAGCGTGGTATAAAATTCTGTCACGTAGAAGGGGGATACCAACGCTTTGCCCCTTTATGTTTGAAGGTTTTTAGCATAGTTATAATATTATGTTTTTTTTTTAAAATACACTACATAATCTTGATATTTCTTACTATGGCGTAAATTTCAATGATTCGTTTTCAAATTTTGAAATTATTTGAATACGTTTGATTATGTTTTTGTATCCAACTAACACTCAAATTCGTCTTTATCGTTCAAGTCATTATCATGGACCTTACCTAAAATAAAGCGGATTGGATTACACAATAATATTCTTAATACAATCAAAGATACTATTTAATATTTTCAGTTATCTTAGCTTCAAGTTGCTAGGGTAAGCAATTGAACTTGTTATGATTGTAGGATTGTATACAGCAGTAACTACGAATTATGTTGTAAGACTTGAAAACTACTGTTGCGCTCACAAATTATTACTATAATATAAATATTACGAATAAAACCAAGGTAGATATTTGTTGAATCTTATGTGTTTTCATCTAAAAAAGTGGAAAAGTAATATTTCATTTACGATACATAATTTGTTATTCAGTGACACTACTGCGTGGAACTACGCATTAAAATCTATATGTGTGCATTCATTCCAGCAAAAATCACAGGAAAATAACCCAAATAATTGAAAAATAATTCGTAACATCTCGAATTAAAATTATCTCAATTTTTGTATGCTCTCGGTACCATTCATACTGTCCACTAATCAAAATATTTTTATGGATAATTTGATATTTACTGTTGTTTCAACTCTTCGTTAGGATCCCCAATTTTGATTCTCTACTCTTTCCTTTGCAAAATAAATATTGTAATATTAGATCTCTTACGTTTTTTGTCGATTTTGTGATTTTTCAAAAATTGAACTTCACAAATTTTCCTTCACAATATTAATTTTGAGAGTATTTATATCACTATTGAACATTTTAAGAGAAAGTAAATTATTCACATCGAATTTGGTTATGAATATTTACAGCATAGATCACCATAACCAAATATCTTCAGACGATTCAGACGATTTTCTGATGATTTTCTGACGATTTTCTGACGACTTCAGACGATTCAGAGGGTATTTCAACAGAAAATTTTACTATTAATAACAAGAAAAAATAATGATTCATTTGACATTATATTTATAAAGTAAATATGTTTCATTTTTCACCATTATTTTGTTCTCTCTTTGAAGTCACACGCCGTATCGGGTCCTCAATTACTTTATCGCATTAACAGATTTGCGTTCGTCGTCTGTTAAAACTCGTAAGCAGCGGCAAATCAAATGATTATTTAGCAAAACAAATCAAGTTTCTACTCTCTTATGAAATTAATGATTTGAAATGAACATCCGAGATACTGTTAAGTTAATTAAAGATAATATAATAATAATAATAATAATAATAATAATAATAATAATAATAATAATAATAATAATAATAATAATAATAATAATAATAATAATAATTACAATAATAATAATAAAACCTAAAAATTATGTCAACTTGACTTCGGAAAAAAAACAAAAAACAAAAAACATGCCGAACACCCATCCATCAATTGGGAGAATTTCAGATTGATCATATTGCAATAACATACGACTATCAAAAAGAAATTCACGATGTGCAAATACGCAGAGTTGCTAACATTGATTCAAATCATTATCTAACCAGAACAAAAATTAAATTCACATCCAAAAGGAAGTTCCAAAGAAAAACACAGGCGATTCCAAAATTTGATCTACATAAAATCAAAGACTCCAAAATCTCAGAAAAATGGGAAGAACAACACGCAGAAGACTGGGAGAAATTTCAAACAAAAATCATTAAAACAGCAAAAGATCTGATCCCTCTTCACAAAAAACCCAAACACCCTTGGTGGAATCAAGAATGTGAGAATGCGCTAGAAGAAAGAAAAAAGGCATTTCAAAATTATAATTGCAACAAATCAGAAGAAACACAGAAGAAATTTTTCGCAGTTCGCAAATAGACATCTAAGATTTTAAGACAAAATAAACGAAAATATGAACGACCAACTGGAATCAATTGAAGACAATTTCAAAAATTATAGTACACACGATTTCTACAGGAGCTTCTCAAACCAAGTCAAAGGGTACTCACCACATAACCTTTGCTTTCAAAAACAAGATGGTAAATTGGCCTTGACAAATAAGGAAAATTGCCAGGAACTAGCCAGATATTTTTCACAGCTCTTAAATTGTCCGGAACCTAAAGAGAGATTCCCGAAAGTGCAGCCAGAAATCACACCTCAAAACTCGTCACCACCAACACAAGAAGAAATTTATTCCCACATCAAGAAACTTAAAAATAACAAAGCATCAGGGGAGGACGGAATTGTTGCAGAACTTAAAAAATTTAGACCCAAATTCTCTCAAGGAAATTACACAAATAATCCAAGACATCTGGCAAACTGCAAAAATCCCGGATGACTGGAAGATTGCCCTCATTCATCCACTACATAAAAAAGGCAATAAATCAGATGTAAACAACTATAGAGGGATCTCCCTCTTACCAGTCACTTACAACATTCTATCAACCTGTCTCTTGAGTAGAACACAACAGCAGTTAGAACCCAAAATAGCATAATATCAAGCAGGATTCAGACCGAACAGGTCATGTCTAGAGCAAATTTTCAACCTTAAAACCATTCTCAAAATGCGAGCCCTTAGACAAAAACCCATAGTATGCACATTTGTAGATTTCAAAAAGGCATACGACTCAATAGACAGGCTGTCACTATTTCAAATTTTAGAAGAGAGAGGATTAGATCCCAAAACACATGAAATCCTAAAACAAACACTAACTGGCACGAAATCGAAAGTAAAATTTATGGGGGAAATTTCAGACCTTCGACATTCAAACCGGTGTGAGACAAGGAGATGGACTCTCTCCTATTCTATTTAATGTCGTTCTAGACAAAGTTATGGAAGAATGAGAAAAAGAACTCAAGAAACGTGGGTTGTGGAAGCCAATCCCACTGGGCTTTACCAAAAACAACCTCTACATACCATACCTCGCATTCGCGGAAGACCTAGCGATACTAACACAGGTTGAGCAGACTGCTGTCAAACAGCTGGAAGTACTGAAAGAATGTGCAGAAAAAGTAGGCTTACAAATCTTTCGAGAAAACTGAATTCTTTTGTTCAAAAACAGAAATTGCGAGCTTGAAATCAAAATATGGTAAAGTAAATAGGGTCCCATATTTCAAATACCTGGGAGAATTCATTGAACCGACAGGCCTTGAAAAAATCTCACAGCAACATCGCCTCCATAAAGTCAAAAAAGGATTAGGGTTAGCGCAAAATCTCTACAACAAAAAATGCATGTCATGAGGGACCAAAATTCGGCACTACAACACAGTCTTAAAACCAACAATCCTCTACGAAAGTGAAACACTGAACCTTAACAGAAAACACGAACTTGAACAAATCAAAAAGGAAGAGAGAAAGATCATTAGGAAAATTCTAGGAGCAAGACATACCCAAGACGGTTACAGGCTGCAAACAATTAAAACAACAGAACAATTTTCAAACATCGAAATTGATGTTAGGAAAAGGCGAATGAAATTCTTTGGTCATCTAAACAGACTACCGGAAAATCGACTGACAAAAAAGATACTAAATTATATAACGTCACTTAAAAATTCCACACCTTGGCTAGATGAAATTCGAAAGGACCTCAGAAACGCAAACATAAGACCAACAGACATTTTAGAAAGAGACACCTTCAGACAAAAATTAGACAAATGGGAAGTTATATCAGAGCAACCTAAACAAAAACAGTACAGACCAAAATGGTCAGAAGAACGTAAACGAGCATTCTCGGAAAGAATGAAAGCCTATTGGATCAACAAGAAGAACTCAAAGAAAAATTGATCGAGCTACTTGCTTAACGTCTTCCATTTCTGGGGAGAATTAGCCAATAATAATAATAACAATAATAATAATGCATTGCAAATACCAGAAACAATGTTAAACCCAATAAAACATGCATGAACTAAACTGTTATAATTACAGGGCGGATTTCTATGATTTTGCATATTTATGTTCAATGCTTCAGGGTATAGCAAAGTGAAAAATATTTGGTTGCAATTGGATGCTATGCAAATTAATACCTGAGAGCATATTTCTGCATTCATGGCCGATTTTTTCTTATTAGTGCTTATTCGTCTAATTACATTCACTTATTTTGTATATTTCGGTAAAATAAAGTCATCTCTAAAACGTTTCATATTTTCATAGTATATATTTATTTGTCAGCGTTCATTGATTAGAAAGAACTTATCACAACGCAGGAATAATGCAGAGAGTGAGCGAAGAAAACGCAGCAATTCTCTTTCTGCGAATCTGGTCAACGAAATAGCTGGTGAAGATATGGTATGTCAGCAGGTGTCGCTTCGCGCCACGAACTCGGCCGTGAGCATTGGTGCGTTGAACGCCACGTGATTCCGCTAGCCAATTGTAGTCGTGACTCAGCGCAAACGAGACGTGCGTGAAACGCCATTTCAACGTGCCGAAAGAGAAAAGTAGGGCTTCAAAGAAAGTGAGAATTGGGAGAGGATGTATAATAGGGTTACGACTTTTTTCCGATTTTAAAGCCTGTTGCGGCAAACGAAATTTTGGCTAAAACTCTCAAAAATGATTGCCATTTTGTAAAATTTTGAAAAGAACTCCCGTGCTTAACGACATGTATTAAGTTGAAACATCGAAAGAAAATTTACCTTAATAAATTTAGTATACATAATTACACGTACAGCAAATTAAACAAATGGTTTTAAATATGTCTATTACTATTTATAAAGTTCCTGTTAAGATATTTGTCACTTTTGCAAGTGCTGTGCAGGTCTTCATCAGCTTTACAGCTCGTTCGGCCATTAAGTTTGAGCGAGGCACGTCGAGCACGGACCATTCCTTTATCCAGTGAATGGAAACATATTTTAAAGCCTTAGGGCACTTCGTTTCGGAGACAGCAGCCTGCAGCTCATTGTATGTGTTCCTTAAATAGTGCTAATTTAAAAACCATACTTTTGCTCACGCAGTTGCGATGAAGTCACAAGGGGATTTGAGCTGATCTCTCCTTTTCGGAAAGAGAAAATAAGCAATTAGTGCAAAGATTGACTGTGAATTCTACCTGGCCCTAAGAAGGGAAGGTAACTTCTGCCACTTCATTAGAGGCCACTTTTTCTCCTGGTATAAATTACATCCTTCACAGAGTTCAAAAAGAAACCTGAAGTCATCTCACCATCTTGGGCTTTCATGTGTCGGTATCTTTTCTCTGCCGGAATAAAATTCTTGTAAGCCATCATACCCTACTTAATCATCATTAGTGAATTGACAGTTAGTGTTGTGTAATCGTGATTTTGTTGGGAACAGGAAATCAGGACGTAGAATCAAGTCGAGAATGCGACGTTGACACCCTATAAACTGAGGTGAAAGAAGCACCGATAGAACAACCTCAGAACAAATTACAAACAATGCGAATTACAAAAAATGCGAGAAAGTATATGGTGTTGTAGTACCACTATTTTAAGTCTCACTTCTTTTTCCCATTTTTGTCCCGCTACGTAGCCCAAATTGACACTATACGACGTCGGCGACATTGTGCTGTGGGGATGACAATTGAAGCGGCGGGGGCGGCGTGCCTGCTTTCAGGTGCAACTGGCCACATCTGGATGTCGGACCCAGGCAATGGAGTGCGGTCTATTCATTTTACTGATTTATCGTCAAAACAATAAACATTGTGACGTAAGTGGCTGATGTGTAATCTGCGCAAGTTATTTTCAGCTCCATAGTACTCCACACTTTTACTGTGTGAGGTTGAATTATGAATGTATGTGCCAACAAGCATGGTTGGAACTAGAAATTTTCGCTCCTATTTAAAAGAAAATGTAGTTACATTGCTAAAATTCTGGAGATAATGTTTTTGTTATTGAGATCAAAAACATTTCGCCGATGTATCACTATTCATCTGTTGATTTATACTCGTATCTTGTTTATTTACCCGCAACACTTGTTTTAAATGCTATGCGAGTTCCATAATTTAATGTGATAAGCTTTCTTTACAAATGAGGCTAGTCCACTCTTTGGTGTTTAACCCATATAAAACTGAATTATTTTTCATTTACTTTTTAAATTTATCAATAAAATAACTATCAATAACGTCTACGAAAGCTTTTCGTGTCAACAGTTGTGTAAGCACTTATGTACTGTCGCACTCGTGTCCATTTTTCCAAAAGGACGTGAGCCTAATACTATATTTTTACGTCCAAGCTATCACGCTTCACGTAACATAAAATTTTCCTCTCTAGTCATTTTCATATTTTGCAAAATTAATAGAATGTAAGTGAAAATATCTTAATTTAACCATGGTTCAAGGCTTATTTACAATCACCCATTTTATTAAATGTGGGAAATTATCGTAGTTTTAAGCACTTATTTTAAGATTATAAAATAATTATAAGAAAATTCGCTTTATGGTACTCTAAAATGTTCACATGTTGTCATAAACAAAATAACACTTCGTGTAATTGTTTTTTTGTCAATCAACCAGAACACAATTTGTTGGTGAGATCATATATATATATATATATATATATATATATATATATATATATATATATATATATATATATATATGAAACTTGGGGGACAAAACCTTCCCGACAATGGTCCTTCTCTTCACATATTTTGATTTCTTGTTAACATTTAAAACTGTCCATTTACATTATTTGTTCATCTTCTCGGTCACCTCACGTTTCGTCAAATTCATTTTGTGAGAACAATGCAAAATACAATGCAATTAAAAATTCCCCAAAACTATTATATGTAATACACAAGCATATTGAAATTTTTGAATAATCTTGAGACTATGCTTCTAGTTATTTACATTAAACGTTAATTAAAATTCGATATTGCCTATTGATACAGTTGCTTCTTTCCTTCTCCCAACAATAAATGAATCATTTCGCTTTTCATGTCTTGCCTTGACAGCGAAGGCGATCTTCTGTTTTATTTCAGACATCGTGATTCTCGCCGTCTATTCACACCTTCCTCTGTATTTTTGCAACGGAGACGCCGAGTGACTTCTCGAAGACCCTCGCTTTCCGCGTGGTAACTGCTCCATTGTCTTGCCTTTCTCATTGTCCCGCCCTGGAAGCCCCCGCCTCCCGCCAGCCACCCCGCCGCGACAGGGCGTCCTCGGCGCGGCTGCAGCCGGCGATATTAGATCTCTCTCACAAACGTTGGTTGTTCAGCGCTCTGTAGCTTCCTGTACTCTCGTGTTGGGCGCCCTGTATTCTGTAAAGAGATTTATTACTTTTCGAGGCTCCGCGCTTATCCCAAATTTTCGTCCGACACGCGAGAGCCGAACGCCGCGGTTTCTCGCCGAAGGCCGTTCCAGCTTCTGCTTCACGAGGTCTACGCCACCCCTGCCATTCCCTTACCCCCCCCCCGCCCCATCTCCGCGTCCGCTTCGCTCTACCGCCACCCCACCGCTGCCGCTATCACCAATTTTCTTCGCGCCCACGTCTAGCATTCCCTTTGCCCTTCCGATGCTCCAACACTCCCGCTGGGCCCAATATGCAGCGCTGCCCCCTTCCTTCACACTGTTTGCTCTCCCGCAGACCCACCACTCACGCGCTTCCCAACTGTCTCTGCGTCTACCTCTAGCGTCCGATACCCCTCTGTTACTTGGCTCGCTGTACTTAATATCCATCGCCACTCCCTCCATCGCGACGTTTGCTCTCAGCCCTGCTGTTCCACCTCTATCCCCTTCTCTGCACTCCTGGCTCCTCCATCACTCCTACTATTCACTTTTCACGTCCCTCACGTGCATCATCGCATTTGCTCTCCCGGCGCTCTCACTCTTTCACCGCCACTACTTTCCCCTCACCTCCTGGCTCGCTTGCCCACTTTGCTCTCCCATTGTCCCGTCTCTTCCCACCCTCCCGCCGGCCCGAACACTCGCCCGCTCCCACCACTACCGCCATCGCCGCCTCGCCCGAGGCCCTCACAGGATCCATTGTCTTTCCTCGCGCTCCACCGCCATTGCCACCCCTCCACCACTGTGCCGTTACGCCCCCAACTCTCTCGTTCCTCACCCCTATACAATCTATCTTTCTCTCTCACTCTGCCCTCTGCTCACATTTGCAGACCCCACCGGTGCTTTCTTTTCATCATCACCTCCAGCGCCTTCTCGGGCCGCGAACTCTCCTCTATCACCGTCATCGCTATCGCCTCGCCTCTCGCTGCGACAGGAAATTGTTTCCCTTTGATTATCGGCTGCAACGGAGACGGGGCGTGCGGCGCAAGAAGACGATCTCTCGCCCGCTTTGTGCCCCGCTGCTGCTGCCAGATTCGGTTGAGCTTTCGGTGGAGTGGCACGCAACCATCGGAAGGAACGAGCGATGCACTGCCTGTGCTTCCCTGCATGTTGCCGCCCTCTCAGAGAGGAGGCGAGGCGTGTGACGCACGCTCTTCTGGCAGGAGCGATCTCATAAACAAGAGGCCTGCGGAAGTGAATCGACGGCGGCCCCTTATTTCACACGAAAGTTTCCTCATTATATAAATAGAATCCATCGCTCCAAGGAACAGAAATAACTTATAGAGGTTCATCTGAATTAGGAGTAAATACATATTGCTATCTGTTGAATGAAAATAATATTTAGGACTAAATGAAGTTGGCGTCTGATAGACCAAGGACCCCGCAAGTGTGTCTAGTGAAACGGTCCAAAGGTGTATGTGTCCCCATGAGGGACGTAATGTGCACACGGCGCGGGTAACACCGGGAGCGGCAGCTCAGTGCATTAACTGATGTCACTGCAGCGCCTCTGACCGGGAGGTCCTAGGTTCGAGTCCTGACGGCGGCAGGATTTTCTACACTAGCTTTTCAGCTAGATCGAATTCAGTCGCTATCTGGAGGAGAATTCTACCGGTAGTTTGCTCTGACCGGTAGTTTTCCGTGGTTTCTCCGATCAACACAAGGCGAATGCCGGAGCAGTACCCTACCGAACGGGCCACGGACCGCACGCGATCTGTCCCTCCTCTTCCTTGTCCTATCCTCTCCCCTTACACACACACTTACAATAACATGCACTACACTACCACATATTCCGGGAGACCGGTCGGGAGCTTAGAGCTTGTCCCGGCTGGGGCGGTGCCCCTCTGGTGGGAGAGTCCTGGTTAGGGGGAAACCCCACTAGCCGACGGTAGGTCGGCGCCGGATCTCACCATCCAGCGAGGCAAGATCTCCGCCATCTCCCGAGAAAAAACATGCACTACACTAACGGGACTAATGACTAAAGCAGTTGACGCGCCCGGAAACACGAAAAGATGAGTCAATCAATCGGCGCGGATAGCCGAAATCGGCATCTTCTATAAGCAGGAAAAGGCCTCGAAAAACCTGTCCGACACACCTTCTGGATGTCACTATCTTCAGCTTTCATGAACATTTTGTCAATACACTTTGCAAATGTTGAGTTCTGCTATGGTTTTTGTCTATAATTTTATTTAAAAAACATCAAGAGATGTATTACGATACTTTCACTTTAGTCATCTATTCAATCATATAAAGGCAGTGCTGTAAACTTTACAATTTTTGTTACTTTTTGTCATTTTTCTTGAAAGAGAGTAAAGTGGACATGTCTCGTTTTGAATGTTTGCTCCTCATCTGTGGATGCCTACTGGGAAATGTGAGCTACTGCAGGTTCTCTTAAAGGGATACTCGACAACTTGCGCTATTATATACCTTTCATAAGTGCAAACATTGGAGCTCGATATTTTAAAAATTACGTGGCAGAATTTCTCTTAACTTGAGTGTAGGTCAGGAATAAAGCACGATACGTTTTTAAAGCTAACGTTTCGATCTTTTATTGAATCTTCTTTCGAGAATCTGTCAATAACATTGGCCACTATATCGTCATCACCAATGATAATGAGTTTCATGTACATAAAACTTGCGGCACAGTTTACATTATAAGAGCAAATACACACGATATGCTAGACTGCAGTATTCTTTTAACTACATTTTTTCTATTAACTAAAGTAACCTTCTTTCTAGTAACTAAAGTAACCAAAAATTGAATAAGTTTTATTCCTAATTAACTCAAAAACTTCTTTTCCTTCTGCCTTCAGACACTAGCCTTGCACATATTCCGGCTCCTCCTCGGTTAATCTTCTTGTCGGTTTCCCAGGAACTCTCGCCTCCAGGTTTATATTTTAGTGCTAGTTTTGGCAATCTAGCATTTATCATTCTTTCGACATGTTTATGCTATTTGCCTATTATTTATGATTCCAGCTGTTAATATATGATTGCAGCTATTAATATATTTAGTTCTTTCCTTATGTCATTGCTCTTTATCTTGTCGAGTTTTGAACATCCTTTTACTGACCTCAGAAATCTCATTTCTGAGGCATCTATTCTTAACAAATTCTTTTTTCTATATAGCCAAGACTAGGAACCATAGAGGAAGGTTAGGATTACCATTAACATGTATAATTTAGTATCTTGTTCGTTGCACAAATTATTTGAATCTTATTTAACTTTTATCTGCTATTTTATATTATTATAACTACTACTGTAGAAAGATGGTTCTTTTTCAAATTTATCGGACCAAATAGGATCAATCTACGATGATACCAGGAATTAAGACGTATAATTCATAGACATTTATTGCTGCTTAACGTTTCGCAGGAAGATATCCAACTATTCTAATATAACTACTACTTTCATCTTAATCAAATGATATATTGCAATCTGTCTAAAATGCCCAATCTGTTCTATTGCGTGTCCCTCTACGACTATCTTTATTTTCTTTTTTCATTCTTTATTTATTTATTTAACGTCAAAACAGTTAAAAACTGTGTGTGACGTACTATGAGGAGAAGAGTATTCTGTGAACATTTTCTTAAATTCTGTGATCACTACCCTAAACCACATAGCATTTGAATTCGGAATAAGATGGAAATAAGCAGTTTTTGGCAAGAATTGTTAAGAAAATATTCGTTCTTACGAATATTTGCCCTCAAATGCCGTGATATTTGTTTTTATAGATTTTTCCATGGAGTATTCTTTTGTGATTTGCTGGAGTAAATGGATGGGTGTTTGCAAGTATTTTCTCATTCATACACAGTCGCCATCGGCAAACTTAATGTTATTAAAATACTATACCTATTCTGTAGCTTGATTCGTAAAGGCACCCTGTTTTACCATGATAACAAACACTATATCATCAATAATATTTATTAAAAAGCGGTGCTACAATAATACATGCTCTCTCTCATTATTTCTATCTTTTGTAGTTTCCGAAAAAATCAGATTTCAACAAAAATGAGACCTGCTCCATAATTTAAACGTTCTCTACGCTTTTAAGAGGAAATTTTGAAAATGTGAGGGATTCATGCAAAACGCCCCAAATTTTTAAATGACCGAAACTAAATAAAATTAAATTAAATTAAAATGAAATAATAATAATAATAATAATAATAATAATAATAAATAAAGCCATTGGTTCCAATGTTGGCCAAGGCCTGCCACTTAAATAGTGGGGTGGCTCAAAATTGTCACCGCTTTCATGTGAGCTAGTCCTGGAAAGCGTTATGAACGATTTAGGCGCTACCACAGAAAGACGGACGTACAGATAGACAGATGTTTTGTCTTCAATCGATTTTTCGGTATCAAGGACCCACAAAACATGAAATTTGCTTACACGTGTTAGAGGAAGTAATTAATACATATAGGAACAAGATTTAGTATAGATTACTAAAATACTACTAATAGGAACAAGATTTATCCATTTCTTCCTTACCTGGGCCCCCGAAAAAGAGTTTTGGGGTCGAAAAATCTCGTGTTTTTCGCGCACGATTATAATACTTTCTCTTCTTACGAAGTAAGAAACTAAAAAGTGCGGGAGAAGGGCTGTAACCCTGTCTTACACCTTGGTTTATTTTTGATGATTCGTAAGAATCATTTTTTACCAGAATTTATTTATCTCTACCTTAACAAATGCCTTCACCTAATCAATGAATGCCATATGGGTCTCTAAGTTAAACTCGTTAGATATTAGATATAAGAAAAGAAAACTCTAGTTTTCTTTTCTAATATCTATTTTAAAAAGAAAATATCGTTTGCACAGGAACGTACACATTGTTACTCTAACAATAAAACATCCGACATATTTATTTTTAAGTTTTTCATTTAAAATCTTGCTATATATTTTATAACACAAACTAAGAAGGCCAATTCCTCGGTATTTATTGCAGCAATTTCTTTATTCTTTCTTGAAGAAATGTATACTCCGAAGTTTCTGACGAAAGATAATTCAAAAACCATTTTAAGAGACTTGAAAATTCTAATCTTATACGAGATGACAAACATAAATGGGTTTTGTTGATATTTTTCTAATATTTATAACGTATAACTTATAACAACTTATTTGTATTCGGTGTTTAGGGCCCTCCACACGGGCCAATTTGTCGGACCGACCGTCGGGACTTCGAAATTAGACTCTCGCCTCCACCCTGTCTGACCAAGAACCCTATTTTTCAGTAGAGCTCGGAATTTCGAGAAGGCAACATCTATGCGAGCATGGCAGAAATTTAAGGAAACTGAAAATCTGTTGTCGGTCGGTAGCATAGTGATATCCCACCTCGAAAATTTGACTAAATTGAAAAATATATCCTATTTAGATATTTTTATGTTCCCAATAGTTTCCCCTTATAGTCATAGAGTTAAAATGCAGGTGAGGAACACATCTTTTGTATTCATCTTCGGAGCTCAGTCCGAAAGCTAACTACGTACAACAGTGTTCTATTACGGCAGCGAGATTACGATCAGGTTATTAAAATTATTGACAAAGTTTACGAATAAATATAACATGAGATAAAATAAAATATTTTGTACAAGTGAAAACTGAATATTTTTTAATTACTGAAGTGAAAAATTTACTGACAAATTCTAAAAATTAATGAAAAATTCTGAAAAAAACATGTGTACGATAATACGATGTGTACATAATTCTACAATCAAATTTGCAATTTTCTTGTATACCTTCCAAAATCTTGTAAGGAGATTTGGAATGAATGTTGTAAAAGAGAAAATAATAATAATAATAATAATAATAATAATAATAATAATAATAATAATAATAAAACGTTACGGCTCTCTCCAAAATTGATATTCTCTGATCGATCATCCCCATGTCGATCGGGTTTTTGTCCAGTTTCCCTGCTCCATTGAGCAAATGCTGAGATGCCCCCTTGATTTGCTTCTAGAGGTAAATGTAGCTTCATTATGCGCACGTTTTGTTGAGCTTTCCTTTCGCTTGTAGTGGTAGTAGAGTCTAAGATGAGTTTCTACTTGTTAGCAATAGAGAAAAATCAAATCTGTTCGTTTACCGTTACAAGTAAGTGTTCTATAATTCGGCAACGAAAATATCTAGTTTTTGAAATGTTAATCTCTCGCTTTTTAAAATTTATTATTATTATTATTATTATTATTATTATTATTATTATTATTATTATTACTACTACTATTTTCCATCTTTCAACTATTAATAGTTTAATAGTTGGGAAGGGATTCTGAAACTCAGGAAAGCGTGCGCTGATGATTTTCTCCCCCCATACGTCACATAAAGTTTTTGACTAAATAAATAAATAAATAAATAAATAAATAAATAAATAAATACATATATAAATAAATAAATAGATAAAACCAACTGAAGACCCTACGAGTTTGAAACGGACATTTAAAAATTTGGTGCTTTTTTCATGAAGCCTCAATATTTTCGAAATTACCTTTTGATAGTGTACGGAATTTTCTGCAAATTATAAATTTAAACAATTACTTTTCTACGTGTTTCTTTCATTCTCAGAATTACTGTCAAAAGTCGCTTACATTACCGATTTGGAAAATAAATAAGCATTTAATGTATTTAATGTTTTATTTATTTTTTCTGTCAAATCTGATTTATTTCTTGAAATTAGTGACTTCATATTATTTTGTAATCAGCGACTTCCAAAACCCTCAAGCACTAGAGAACTTTCCAGTTAAACAACTGTTTCATATTTAAGTCAGCGTTTTGAGGTCAGGAATCACTGTAGGTGGGCCCAACATAACTACACACTATATAATTTTTCTGGCAGTATGGTGGAGGAATCGGCGGTCGTGTAGTCGGAACCAACCAAACGCCCGACCAAAATTTCTGTTGGACAACTAGCCTCTATACAATGTAATTTGTCGGACTGGCTGGCCAGTCCGACAAATTGATACGTGTTGAGGGGCTTTTTGAGACAATCTGATCGCTGTGCTTGTTATAGTATCACGTGTGCTCTAGGGAAACCACTTTCAAAACGAAAACTACTGATATCCAGTCTAATGCTGACATTATAATGTAGTCAGGCAAGGTAATTCCTCTGCGTGTGGCCAATTCATTTCAATTTTTTCCTCATTTGAACAGCAATAGAATTTTAATTTTGGTTTAGAACGAATTCCTTTTTCATTGTGTTCACACTTGATTCAAGTAATACAAGTACTTTAATTCCTTTTCGGAGTTGTTTTTTTGCTACGTTGAACCAATTTATTGAACAAAAATGAGTCATGAGCAACTGACTAATGCGTTTAGATTTTTGATCATGTTTAGCCTGTATCAATGCACTAGAAAACGTTAAGCTGATTTGAAAAACAACGTCAAATGCACAATGAGGATGGATGTTTTCGACTACTGTTATCACAACGATCGCTTCAAAAGAAAATCAGGTGTATGTTTTATAAATTACAATATGGTATTGTGTAAGAATATTTCCCTCAAATGGCATTGAAGGTTTAGTATCACTTATTATATACATATCACGAATCTTATCACATTATAACAAAATAATTATAATACAATTGTTCTTCTCCATTATAATAATAACTTCTAGTAAATGCCGAAAATGGCGTCCTATACTCGAATGAGTAAATGAGGAAGAGTAGAACTGCAGCACTTTTACCTCACTGTTCATAACGTAACTGATCACAATATATAAAATTAAATACAACAAAATTAATAAAACATACAGAAACACATTTTCTACAGCCATTACTCTCCTGCACCCAACTCTTCATTTTTTCAATGTTATGAAATATGTCTTTTTTGTTTGCATATGTTAAAATGGTCCGCACGCTTTCAGCAAATAGTGACAGAAGTTGAAGTCATTTGTGACAATAGAAAACAGAAGTGAAAAATAAATAAGAGGCACATAATATATTTAAAATATTATTGAGGCGATTTGTCATCTTTTTGCACAAATGATGTTCATGATAGCCACTGCAAGCATTAATGATAATTGCTAGGAGTCAATCATGCTCCAAGGTTCATTTCTAATGATAATCTCCTTAGCGAATTACACCTACCATCCATCAACCATCACATCGCCCATCTCTCCAACATTTTCTACTCAAATATATCCTCAATTAATCAAGTAGCATACAACAACCTAGCTACACTCAACGATTTTTCGAACCAAATCCGAAATAGACATCCGTTACATGCCTTCCTTCATATATTTTCTCATGTAAACTAAGCGTTGGTGCTCAGTGAGTATCCTAAAACAATGTTGTAGTTAGATTAGAATTAGTTTTAGATTAGGTTAGCTACAAGTCATTTCAAATACATGTGAAAAAGTAATAACTACTGAACAATGTACTCATTATTCGAACAATAAAAATAATTTTAAAAAAATGCTAGGATAAAATTACCGAGGTTCATTGTAATATTATGCTCGATGTGACACCTGAAAATACCCATTTTAAATTCCATTTTAAAAGTGAAAAGGGCCTGTTTTTAGAAAACTACGTATTCTAAACCACATACATCGAATCTTAAAATTACCAATCTGCAATAGGAGTTCCATGGCCATTTTACTTTTTACAATTGCTTATCCGCGATCACAATCGCATGATTGAAGCACTTCGGCTTGATCTGTGAGATTGGCCATTTCTAAGGAAAATGATTTTTGAGGGGGCCGCAAATAATTTTTAAGGTTGTTTGATTGCAACCTGACACTGGTGCTAATGCCCAAAAACTAGAATACGCCTAGATTCAAATGCATCATACTGCAATTGCTCCCCAGCACATTGTCATACCAGTCCCCAGATTTATTTAATATTATTCAGAGATGGTAAAAATGAATTTCAGATTTTGTTTTTAGGGAAATAAAATTATTTTTTAGAGAGTCTTACACATTTTTGTCAATATTAACAGCCAGTTACAAAATGGAAGAAAAAATCAAGGATATGAAAATACAAGTCACAAATAGTTCATTATTTTAAGAGGTTTGAAAGAGAAGTCATTTTTCTCAAATGCTGGATATGGTGACCCGTGGTCATTTAGTTGACGGTCACAATAAATCTGAGAGCAAAATAACTCGTTTCGCCCGCGTAACGTATACTATATTTTATTATACTTCCATGTAACAGAATGGAATAGATTGTCTGCAAAACCCTTTCAAACCCTTCCTCGAAGCTCGTTTAAAAGTTTAGGAAATTAATTTAGGGTATTCCTAAGTAAATGAGGGATTTACCAAAGAATAGTAGTTTATAAAGCAATGCATAAGTGTTATATGGTGAAGTGGTGTCGTGCAGTGTAGTGGAGAGAAATAATGAAGGCGGGAAGTTCATGGAACATAATGTTTTATGAATCGTCAGTTTTTATATTCTTCTTCTTCTTCTTCTTCTTCTTCTTCTTCTTCTTCTTCTTCTTCTTCTTATTATTATTATTATTATTATTATTATTATTATTATTATTATTATTATTATTATTATTATTATCATTATTATTATTTTACCATTATTATTATTATTATTATTATCATCTTATTTGCACGTTAGTTATATTGCCCTATTAATATAATTGGCTGACTCCGGGTTCGGGTTATATCCAATTGCAGTTGTATTTATCTTGTCTTACAATATCCTTAATTCATATCCTTTAAATTTTGTAATAATTTCGCGCTCAGGAAGGTCACAATTTGGATGATAAAACGACGTGCTTCAGGACCTAAAATTGTGGATGACAAGAACTGGAAGAAACGAGGAAGTGACAAAAAGTAGTGGAGGAAAATACAGGAGCAGGAAAGACAGAACACCGGATTGTTGCGCCGAATGAAGAATAAATTGCTGATCAAGGGCCATCTATATTACTAATGCCCAATTCGCAGTGAAATGGAAGGAAAAGTTGGGGAGGAGTCGATGGTTTTGTTGAGTACCCAGGAACTCGTAAAAAGAAAAATAACGAAACAGTTTCGATTTTGACTCAAATATAGAAATATTTGTGATATCCCGCCTGTCCGCCTATTGCGAGTACCGAATGAATCCTCATTCTCAATGCGTCACAGCTACAAACGCAGCTGGCATCATGTTTTATTTAATGTTCTAGAGCAGTGTGCGTGCTACGATTGACAAAAACATTTTGTGCGATTTATTCAGCAACAGTTTTGCTGCTGAAAGTCACTAGTTAGTATTGATACATAGTGAGACAAACATACAATTGAATGTTCATCTGATATGTCAAATTTTGAAAGAAATATTTGCATTCCTCCAAAAAATACTGCAACTGGCAGGAGAAGTTTGTAAAGAATTATGTTCCTACGTAGACAGAGAATAAGACATTAGAAATAGTACATTTTGTTTCGCAAATTGAGCAAGACAATTAAACAGTGACAGCCAACTGAAATGTATTTATTGTTTATTTCTCGTTTAAAACAATATCTACGCAGGTTTCTATTCTATAGACGATGTATTCTAGGATTCAGATCGATGTATTCAGCAAATTCACGAAAATGTAGGCATTAGAAGGTTTGCATCAACGCAAGAAATATATTTCTACCTTACACGTGTATGATACAAGTCAGTTGTTTTTCAGCTTCAGATTGCGAAAGTATTACTGAACTAAAAATATTGGTTATACACCAAAATATTTAAATACATACACGCGAGAGTTCTGAAAAAGCATTTTCGGCATTTCTGAATTGTCGTTTCTGAAAGTTGTAAGACGATCAATACCTCGTGAAAAAAGTTGTACTTTATTAACAATAATTTCATTATCAAGCATTTCAGGTGCATGTCGTGTGAGAGTATTATTAAATACGGGAATACAAGACATCGAAGACAAATAATAATAATTGATTGTACGGTTCCCAGTGAAGAAAACATAAATCTCGACCGTTTACTGCTACTAATGAAGAGGGATGGCATGGCTTAATAGAAATATGCAGTAAATATTCATTTTTACGACAGACTGACGGAGTAACACACGGCAATAAGACACGTGAGGAAAGACACAGCTCAATCAGTTGAAAATATTCCTTGGTCTTAATTCCAGGAAAGATCCCAAAATATTTGCACTTGATAAATCCTGAACGGAGCATTGTTTTCTGTTTTTTTCAGCGCCTTTTGCCTAATGCATAAGAAGATAATTCTAAGTGGCTGGAAGATCTCGAGAGTAGTGGAGATATACATCAACGAATGTATAAATCAGAAAGTCTAAGTTTGAAAAAAGTTTGATAAACATTAATACTTCCATTCGCATGAAAGAATAATTTATAAATATACGTTTCGTTGATGTTAAAATTGTTGTTTGTTTCTTGTAGATAAATAAGTATTGATTTGTTGTAGGCTGATCTTAACAGAAGCAATTGCATACTTCAGTTGGCCGTCAGTGACGAAGGTATGAGCAGAGGTTGTTATTTCAAGAAATTTAGAATCAAAAAGAAATATTGGGCTATATTATTTTGAAAATAGTTGTGTTTCACGTAAGTATTTCCATATTGCGTCCATTGCGCGGGAGAATTTAATACGGGAATTACGGAGGCAACGTCTGTGCCTCCCTAATTTAATAATGAATGGCTTTCCGACCAGAAATAGACTCATAGATTTTTTTTAAAAGTATGGTGAAAAATAATTTTTCTTCCTTGGTTTTCCACAAAATTAGTTTGGAAGTTTTTATAAAAGTAATGCTTTGTCTTCAGTCCCGCTTCCTCTTTTAAGGCGAGAATGAGTGAGAAAATCAAGGAAGGCTGATATTCTTAATCGGGGTGTTAATACATTTAAATTTCGACTACCGAAACGCAAGCTTAATTTTATTTTCTCTTAAAAGCGTCTGACTGAGGTAGATTCACAACAGTTTTAATCTATGGACGAGATCTTCCCTAATGACAAAACCATAAAGTGAAACAAATGTAGGTCTCCCATTGGTCTTAAAGGCACTCCAATGGAAGCCCCTTCGCCAAGAGCGTTAAGTAAACGACTTCATCTGAGCCGAGCCCTTAAATCACAAGCAACTGCCTACAGATCTCTAATGGACTGGGTGGTGTTATAATTACGAAAGAAAAGACATTCAAATATCTTAGGGAGTAAATCTTCGTAAACGATTTGCTGATCGGGGAATTTTAAGAACTCCGGAACAGAGAATAGTTTATTTCGTGAGTGATAGTGATGTATTGAGATGAGATTCTAGCAGTAATAATGACGTCAATGGCGGAAAATGATGGGTGGTCATGGGAAGATAGAAAATATATTTAAAGTCTTGGGAATCTCAAATATTTAAAAACAGATTTATCTTTTTTTGCAAATTTAGGAACTATATTAAGCATACATTTCCTAACGCAATGTTGCAAGTTTATTTGTGCCCATTGGAAATAACAGTAAATTATTAGTAAGCGCAATACACTTCACAATGAATGGGATAATGCATATTCACGATAGTGGTAAAAGAGGCGATATATATTTCAAGAACAACAAAGTTTGCGACTTTGACCATGAGTTAATCGCGAGCACATCTGGGCAATATAACTCTTCTTTGTTATATTGTATTGAATATTTTATGAATCCTAATGTTTTTATTTTTATTTAATAATTTATTTGGTGATAAATAACTCTGAAAATTAAAACAAGAAAAATTAATAAGAAATGCGGTACATTACTTAAAACCTGAATATCAGAAAATAACTGATGAAGTGAATTATGTAGAGAAGGCGATGTATTGATCGAAATGAATACTGATAAAGAAGATAATGAAAGTGAATCAGATGATCTTTAAAGTGAAATGAGTTTAAGATTTTCAGCTGCAAATTAATAGAAGCTATACGATTTTGCTATATGATTTTGAAGGGTAGGCTACCGGAAAAAATGGAAATGTCAACACACAGCACAAAATGCACTGATAAGTACAAATTGATGAAGCTCTGGAGAATCACTTAAATGCCAGAAATAGTATCGTGTCAATATGACAACATAATTAATGAAGTATATAGATTAATGGGTACACCAATGTAAATATCAGTTTATTGAGCATTCATTTACAGTAAATCAGAGCAACTCACACCATTATAAGCCATTCCAACTATCACATCGTAGAAAACAGTGTTTGCAATAGAGTCTTCGCACCCTGGCTACGTTCCCAATTACAGCATAGATCACCACTCTCCAAAATAATAAAAAAACAGGCACCATAAACCTCTACAATCAATTATTATTATTTGTCTTCGATGTCTTGTATTCCCGTATTTAATAATATGTAAGGAGTAGAAACTTTACTCCAGACACGAGCTTTAATCACTTCCCCAATCAGGTTGCCATATTCCTGAATTCGATAATCAACTACTGCCACCTGGCGCTCGCAGTCATACTATACTATACAAGGGGCGACGTCACGCCAATACGAGTACCTCGCCTCGAAGCTTTCGTGACGGTGGCTGCGTCTTGGGAAGTTGAGCCCCCAAAACACGCTGTTCTGTTGCGCGCGTGCCATTTTCAAATGCCCCATCACATAACTTACGAAATCAAGTCTACTTGAAAAAAAGAGAACAGTTAGCACAGGTAGCAGTAAACAGTTAGTAACTGTTAGCAGTAAAGCACGCCTAGCAGTATTTGTAATCCAATTCACTGTTCAGCTTCTTATCATTTGTTCCTATAATTTAAATAATTGTATATAGGTGTTTTTTAGAACAAATCTTAAAAAGTTCTAGGGCATGTTGATGGGTTAAAAATGATCACATTTTGCCAATGATAGTTTAGTGGGAAAAACCTATAACGGAGTTTTGCATAAACACATTGACATATGCTCCTGATTGCCAGAAAACCTCATGTCACAGATATTTGATAGGTATATGAAATCTCCCTAATGTCACATGGTCACCTGCCGAACATCTCTGCATAAGGAGTTGCCTATAAAGGAGGAGGAAGTGACAGGATGAAATGCCTTACGTGTAACTCAGTTGAATGAAATTTCCTGTCATGAATGAAGTTCCCTCGGATGAATGAAATTTCATTGGTAAACAAGATGATTTGCAACCTCCATAAATGCACTAGAAGTTTGTAACAATTATTATGAGAATCCTTTACAACACACTAAGCAAATATTAAGAGATCTCGTCCGGTTGGTCTAACAGTGTCCAATAGGCAACGAAAAGGCACGGAATTTCCCCGTTGCATTGGCTTGTCAAGTCCCATTGTCTTCCCGAACGCAACGAGGGGACTGAGGTAGTGAGCGAAAGAGAAGAGAGAGCACGGGAGCGGGGGCGTGGGCGGGAAAGAGGATGGGGGGAGCGGGGCGTGGGCGGGGACGAAAGGAGCCCCTGACCCCAAGAGGTAATCGAAGAGGTCCCCCGCAGACGCCGCGCCAATGGGAAATGAAGAACGCGCCGCGGAATTCATAAATGGTACATTTTAAAGGGAGAGAACATTAAGATCGCAAATAATTAAGTGGTATTGAGTGGAAAAACATGCACAAAATACAGGAAGACGGTTTCGCTGAAATATTTATCTCCATCGGCGTATAATTTTTTAAAAGAGCGCAAAGCGTGGAAACGTCCTTTTCATTTCTTCATTTCGCAATGTAAATTCTGGAGAGCTCCGCACCTGGGTCGCCGAAGCCAGGGGCCAAAATGAGGACATTCTGACCACCTCCAATAAATCGATTTATTATTTTTTGTTTCTAGGCGAATCAACTGTTAGTGTAGTTATTTCCTTAAGTGCAAGTACCCGGGAGGTGCTGGTGATCTTCTCTGGCTAGAACGTGAGAAACAACCTCTTCAAAGACAATGACATTGTCGAGTTTTTTGTCTTCATTAATGAGCTTTGACTGCATCGCTATTACCATGCATTTATCAAACCTCACGACTATCACTTTGAAAATAATTATCGGAGCAACTCGTTCCTTGAGAGTTCTTGTATCTGCCAAACAACAATTCAAGATGAGTGGACTTCAAATCAGAAACTTTATTTGTGAAACGTCATGCGTAGTTTTGTGATATGAGAACCACATTTTCATTGAAAAAAAGTGACCATCTGTGACCTTTCTATATGCCCTTGAAGTTTGAAGCATTTATTCCGAACCACACTCATATGTTTACGCTCTTGACAATCTACTCAGCGATTCAGCGGCGGTATCGACGGAGGATTCTCCCAAATCCAACATTTGTTTTATTATTTCACTCTATTCATTCAAGATAATTATAATGTGCGCATCACATTCCAATGAAGTACTTCCATTCAGCTCAAGCGCACGGCATTTTACATTCCAAAATGCATCATTTAGAGTTACCGATTACTGTTAGATTATGCTCTTTAACATTTTACACATTTATTTTCATTGTAGGAACCAATGATAGGAAACTTGATGAATTTAAAAATGGAGAAAGATTTATTCGGTGGTTAAAGCTAATTGATAATATCATAATGTGTCTGTTCTGGCACAATAGCCTCTGACGGGGCCATCGCCCACCAGCGGCGTCCCGACCTTGTGGACATGGGTTTATGTACGTGTGGTTTTCACATACACATCTCTTACGCCGTATTCTGGTCTTCTCAACCTGAAAAGTAATTTTTTTTATCCTCACACAGCAACAGATACAGGGCCATTAAAAAAAAGAGCACCCCAAACGGGAATGGAACCCGCGATCGCAGCCTGGAAGGCGTGCACGTCGAGTTCACAGAGCTACCCTGAGGGGCATGTGTACCTACTATAAATATAATACATTATTTTATATAGATTATTTTATAAATATATAAGATTTAAAAGCTCTGATGTGAGGTTTGCGGAAATTGAAGAAATGTTCACTTTTAAACTTAATGATTTACGAAGTTCAGTGTGTTTGCACGGGTTCGACTAGTATTATTATAATGTCTCATTGATGTTATACTTTTTAGAATACACTTAAATATTTAAAGAAACACTTCCAAGTCCAAAAGACTTTTTGATTTTATTGAGAACCTATTCAATAATAATTATAAAGAAATACGAAGATAAAGAAAACTACGTATGTTTGATTATGAAAAAATAGTATTTCGTTGTGATGTTCTTTCCGTCAAAAGCGAAAAAGTCTCATAAGCAGTGAGATTTTCCTTTATTCTAATGAAAATTCGTTTTCATTCGATACATTTTTATTTTTTTATAATTATAAAATATTGGCATATGTTTGATACTTGTATTGTTACGATGTCATTACGTATGGATAAACAGCTCAAACTGTTCATTTTATATCCAAGTACTACTCTGAAAACAAAGGTTAAAACTGAAACAATATTTTTTCACTAGATGAAAAATCTGTCATTGTCAGCTTCTCCGTGTGCCCTAATTTTACAGATTTAGTGAAATGGTAGAAGTGAAGAAATTTACTGACTATAGAGTAAACAACCTTCTTGCGCAAAACCTGTATTTAAAAACTTCAATGAAAATTTAAAAAAATATTAAATTCTCCTATCAAATTAATCTTTGATATGAAAATTACTTTGTAATAAATTATTTATTACAAGTGTATTACAATCATTGTAAAGACTTTCAAGTGTGTAATGTTTAATGTTTTACTCTTGTTATGAAATTCAAAATCATAAAAATGCAAAACTAGCGTGGCAAGATCAAATGGGAATTTATCAGCAATGAAATGGGGAATTTTTCGTTAAAAAATAATATGAAAGCATTCTCGGCATGCCGACAACTGTGCTATATCAATGTTATTCATACTAAAGAATTTGGAAACACAATTATTAAAAAGAATCAACTCCTAAGGAGTGTTTCACGAAGGCATGAGATAATGGAACCAGAAGAAACGTAGGATTTATTTTTTATTTATTTATTTAGTCAAAAACTGTATGTGACGTATGGGGGAGAAAACCATCTGCACACGCTTTCTTGAGTTTCAGAATCCCTTCCCAACAACTTAACTATTAATAGTTGAAAGATAAAAAATAGTAATAGTAATAATAATAATAATAATAATAATAATAATAATAATAATAATAATAATAATAATAATAATAATAATAATAATAATAATAATAATAATAATTTTAAATTAAAAAAGCGAGAGATTAACATTTCAAAAACTAGATATTTTCGTTGCCGAATTATAGAAAACTTATTTTTAACGGTAAAGGAACGAACAGATTTGATTTTTCTGTATTGTTAACAAAATAGAAACTCACCCTAAGCTCTACTTCCACTGCAAGCAAAAGCAAAGTTCAACAAAACGTGCGCATAGTGAAGCTACATTTACGTCCAGAAGCAAATCAAGGGGCCATTTCAGCATTTGCTCAATGGATCAGGGAAACTGGACAAAAACCCGATCGAGATGGGGGTCATTGACCCGGAAGCTGAAGTACATTACTTGTTACAGGTATATTGAGTTTTTTTAAATTATACAATGCAAATGTAAACAAATTCATTATACTATATCTTGTTTTTTTAAAGTAAACATTATTTTTCTTTTTGACGATCAGTATAGTCTCTAACTTTAAAGAAAAAAATTTGCAGCAGAAAAGATTTTACTTTAACTTAAATTTGTGTACCAATTTTAAATGTTTAATTTCATCTGGCAATGCGTTGTAAAGTAACGTACATGTATTGTATGTGGATTTCTTGTAGTGAGCTCTTGATACTGACACTTGATGAACATGATTTCTACATCGAGTGTTGTAACTATAAATATCAGTATTACATGGAAATAAGTTCCCACCGTTAAGTACGTCAGTTTTGACAAATACTACAGGTTCGTAAATAAATAGGCAAGGCAATGGTAAGATTCCAAGCTCAATGAAAAGAGGCTTGCACGGATCACGTGGATGGGATTTTTGCATTATTCGGATAATTTTCTTTTGCAATCTAAATGTCTGGGCACTAAAGGATGAGCTTCCCCAGAATATTATGCCATATCTCAGGCGGGAATGTACATTTGCAAAATACACGCAACGAGCTGCATGAAGGCTGTCAGAATTAGAAAGAATTCTGAATGCATAACATAATGAGCATAATTTAGTGTTTAATTCTGTTAAATGAACATTCCATTTGAGGTTTGATTGAATTGAGAGACCTAAAAATTTTGTTACCTTAACATCAGCTAAATGCATTTTGTCTATATTCAATGGAGCATACGATTGGCGATTTGAAACGCAAAATTGCATTGAGACAGTTTTTCCTTCGTTAACCATTAATTTGTTATTACAAAACCAATTTGAAACTTCTGAAATTGTACTATTTATTGTTTCTTTTTTGCAAAGAACATTCGTGTCATCGACAAACATTCATTGTTCTTTCATTTGTAACACATGAGGACATATCGTTTACGTACAACAGAAAGAGGATAAGACCTACGATCGAACCTTGTGGGATCCCCACGTTCGATTGGTGATACGTTATGATGTTTAGAAATAAAGTAGAGCGTACGTTTATTTTTACACGATGTTCTAATTCCTTGTGTGATCCAAGTATTACTTTTTCGTGAAATGTTTAATTTTCTCTTTTTATTAGGAAAGCACGCGTTAAAGAGAAATGAAAGCTTTGAGAAGAATGAATTATATTTTTCATTTGTGTCAATAGTGTTTGAAATTAAACTGCCTCCCATGATTCTTTCAGAAAGTAGTCCGTAAATAATTTTATGTTAACTTTAGTAAATGCTCTGCACCTGCGTGTTTTACTTATTGTGTCAGTATTCATGTTATTAGTAATTGTAAGAATTTGTGCATCGCGGTCACTGTAACCTAGATTATTCGTTAATATTTCATATCTAGTTGTGGTTTTGTTAATTATAATTTGATCTATTGCTGTTTGTGATTTAAGAGTATTCCGTGTAGGTACGTTCACTGTAATATCTAAATTAAAAGAATGAATTAAATTGAGAAACTGCTCTTTTTCGAAGGATTCGCTCAGAAAATCAATATTGAAATCTCCACATACAACAATGGATTTAAAAGAGAGATTACTAATTTTGTTCAGAGTTATCTCTAGATTTTCTAAGAAATTGAAATAATCTAAAACTCCCTTTGTTGGAGGTCTGTAGATGCAAAGTAAGATAATTTTGAGCGTAGTAAGATGTACGACTGTTATTTCAAAAACTTTTTCAACTGCATATAAATTGAATTCTGACAAGAAGGTAGAATCAATATTATTGCTTACGTAAATACACGAACCTCCGTAAACAGTGCCCTTATTTGATTCCCTCGCTCTACAATAAGATCCTGCAAGATAAAAAATAGGAATTTGGAGTGTGTTTAGATCATTATGAGATAACCAATGTTCTGTAAAGCAAAGCAAAGCAGGAGAGTAGAAGAAATAAGAAATCTGGGTATTAGGTGAGACATTCCACTCAAGTAATATGAATTACGATAAATTGCTCGTGAAGGAACTTTACAATTAAGTTCCCTGCCAACAAATTAAAATGTACATTCTTGGAAGATTAGTAGAGTGTGCTAAGTTCTTAAACATATTACGGCTGAGTGGTTGCTGTGGACTCTGTCGAAGAAAGAAGCGCCGCCGCGGCTTTTTCACTATTGAACGGCATCAAGGATGGACATTTCTACCGCTGGTGAGGCATGCATTCTAGTTTTTTAAGTTCATTTCTTTTCACATATTTATGGGAAATAGCGAACAAGCCAAATTCCTCTTTCATTTGGCAAGTGGCACGTCTACACTAAAAAGTGGATTAAAGTTATTCCATTTCTTACAACTATTTAAAAAAATATATAAATTTATATTTTGTTTTGACAATAAATGTTTTACTCTTTAAGATATATTCAAAAATGCATAGTAAATTAGATCTGAACATAAAAAATCATTGTAGGTACACAACAATGCAAAAGTAGTCTATTCAGACTTTATATTGGGCCAAGGCCAACTCGTAAACATGCATTTAATTTAATTATAATATAGGTATTATTTTATACATGTTCAACAATTAAAATACTTAATTTTATTATCATCAACGAACACTTTAAAACTTGTCAGTTGTGATTTAAAAGGAATCTGAAACTGTACTGCTCAAATATATATTCTACAAATTAAACTATAAATTAATAATGTAAAAGAATTACTTCAATGTAACGAGGCAAATGCCTAAGTCCTGTCACGTAACAAACATAAGATGGCGGCATCACTAAGGGATGGAGTTACTCACGTTCTAATTCAACTTTTTTGACAAAATTATTATAACTTTCTGATAAATAGGATCAATTTATATTATCATCTGAAGAGAAATCATTAAACGTTTTGCAGAGCAGTCTGAACATATGAACGTATTACCAATTATTACATAGAAAATTTGTGGAAGGTGCAAATCAGCAAAAATAATAGAATGCAAAGTGGAAAATAACGAGTATCAATAGTATCTTTGAGTGTTTAAATCACATACTCCTATTTGCTATAGAAATTGATCCTTGTTTCTTGGGACTCGTTTTAATTCTGATATCAAGCTATATTTGGTATTTTGTCTTGCTTCTGGCCAATATTAGCAGCTTCATATTTTCCTAATTTGGACCCAAAATTGAATATCACTAAGTAGGTTCAAACGTAATTTCTCTGATTTCGCACAACTCGTACAGCGTTCACAATCATTCAAATAAACTAGAAATTTACAAAACATTAAATACAGGAATCATACTCTTTTCTTCACACTCTTTTGATCACTTTCTACTTCTCAGGAATAACAATTATTTTCAGCCATAATTTACACCAAAGTTCTACTTGATATCAGCAGATAGAGAAATTAATAATTCAAGAATATTAAGATTCAACGCAAATAAAATATGCAGTCTACAGTGTCTTAGGAACTGACTAACACAAGGTTAATTTGTCATAAAATGAGAATTTAGCCAATAAGTTTGTGATGTTAAAAGCTCATAACTGCGCCGAAATATAGGTTCGTGATAGGTTGAACACAGATTGGTATGTTAAATATGAGCGGTCATACTACAAATCAGTTGAAATCTGAACGAGTAGCTACAAAGAAGAAACGGAAAGTTTCTCCTCCTTTCTTGGGAAGCAGTATACAGCAATTTGTTTGAAAGTTAACGTCTGTTGCTATAAAAAAATCAGGTGTGTTGCTGTGACCGGAGAAAGGCTGGGCAGGGAGGACCGTGCAGAAGTGAGGAATGGAGTAGTAGGCTGTGTAAGGACGTAGAAGAGCATGGCATAGCGTGAAAGGATGTGAAAGGGCGAAGGTCGTGGAGGATTGTGGAGCTTTGTGCAGGAATTGTGGTCGTTTGTGGAGGATGGTGGTGTGTTACGGCGAGGATGAAGGGGGATGCAGAGGTGGAGGGGACAGAGGGAGTAAAATAGGGGAGGGGCATAGAGGAGATGGAGGTGCGTGGACGAGGGATGGATGGCGTGGATGAAGGCGGAGAGATGTGGCGAGGGGGAAGAAGGCATGAATTGGTGCGGACGGGATAGAATATAGCCGGGGGTGGAGGTCATGAAGGGGTACGGGAGGGCGTGGGCAGTAGGGGCGGGAAGGACAGATTGCGGAGGGGAGAGACCGGGCGGGAGGGTTGCGAAGCGATGCAGCTGTCTCGACGGGCTTCAGCAGGCAGCGGGCGCAGCCCACCACGTCCGCGCCACCCGCCCCCAGGCGTCAACCCCACGCGCGACGGCCGCCCGGCCGGCGGGCGCTGCTTTTCCTGGATCAGCTCGTTTGCATCCCATCATCTCGGGCTGACGGCTCCCGGCCGCGCGCCACCCGCCTCGCGCCGTCGCTGCCCGCCGCTACTCGCCGCAGCCCGCCGCCCGCCGCGCAGGTAAGAGTGCTGGCTGGCGCCGCAGCCTCGCTGTCCCCCTGGGCTCTTGCCCTGCTCTGGCCCTTCCCACCTCCCCGACCCGCGGACTCTTCCCTTTTCCCGTCTCGCCTGCCACCCTGTCCTCCTGCTGCACACCTCTTCACCGCCCCGCAGCCCCGTCCTACTCCGCCACCCCTCTTCACTGTCTCTCTCTCTCTCTCAGCTCTGCCTCCCTGCCGCACCGTCCCACTCAACTTCCCCTTTCCGTCGCCCGGCTCGGCTCCAACCAGTTTCCTTCCCTCCCGCGATCCCTGCACCAGCGGAGCCATCGCCGCCGCGCAGCGCCTTCCCTTTTTCAGCTCTTCGTCGGCTCTGCTTAGCTCGACGCGCCGTCGTCTTCGGAAGGCAGTTTCCATGGCAGAGCCTCCATCTGCTTTTCCAACCTTTATTGTTCTTTTCGCCTTTTACTTCTTTCGAGTTCGCTTCTGGCCACTTTATACCACATGCTCGCACAAATATATTTCCGATGCATCTTTTGTTATCTGATAACTCTTTCATCTTGGCTCATGAGGATACAACATTTCCTCACCATACATCCATACAAATATACAGCTCTACTTTCCCAATTTAGTGTCACCTTTCCACTGTGGGTGTGTGGTATTAACCTCTTTTTGTTCTGTACCCCTAGCCTCTTTCCTCTGACCACTCGTACCTCTTCGAGCATACCGCAAGGTCTGCTACTCGCGTCTGGTCGCGAGGATCCCGCACGACCCCTTGTGCGCCCGCTAGAAGGCTTGTGTATCGGACTCCTTGTGTATCCCCGACTCTCTTGCCCGTCACCTCGACCACCAGCCCACTTGTGAGCCCGCCCGACCCCTTATGAGCCGTCACCTCCACCACCAGCCCGCTTTTGCGCTCTCCCGACCCCTGGTGTATCCCTGACTCTCTTGCACGCCCACCCGACCACTCGTGTGCCCGTCACCTCGACCACCAGCCCACTTGTGAGCCCGTCCGACCCCTTATGAGCCGTCACCTCCACCACCAGCCCGCTTTTCCACTCTCCCGACCCCTGGTGTATCCCTGACTCTCTTGCACGCCCACCCGACCACTCGTGTGCCCGTCACCTCGACCACCAGCCCGCTTTTGCGCTCTCCCGCCCCCTCGTGTGCTCGACGCCTCGCTTGCGCGCCCGCCCGTCACCTGACTGCAGGGAAGGTGAGAGCCGAGAGGCCCGGGAGACAAAAAGGAGCGAAAGACGTAGCGGTTGTCCACCCCTCCCTGCGAGCGGCACAAAACATCGCACGTTATCTTCCAACGTCAGAGCAACGGCTATCTTTTTCTGGTGCTCAGCAGACGAGAATTCCGGCCGGCGGTGACCTTTTGTGGCAGTAATTCGCTGTATTTTTCTTCCATTACGAGACGGTGACACCAATGGAAATTTTATACTCAGCGTTATTACTTGAGCCCTAGATTTTTCTAGAAAAATACTAGAAAGTACCGTATTTTATATCTGACTTTAGTTTTATTGCAGCTACATCGCCAAACATCTGCCTTATGTCGTAAGTGTGTTTCAATCCTCATCCCTCTGTTATTACTGTTCTGTAATAACCACAAATTCATCGGACCACAGCAGGTAGCACGAAACAATTGTAGTACAACGTTGTGAAATGGAACTGTATTCAAATTTTCCCTTCCTTTCTGCAAAATAAATTAGCTCTTTCATGTAATAAAAAAGGACGTCCGGGACATGGAATTGGAGGTAAACATGTGCCATGCTGTACTATATTCTTTTCAATTCATTTACGCGATGACAACATATTTCCATAACGTTATTCTTCCGTCTTTTCACGCACGTGGGGTTCTAATTTGGGAGCAAAAACTTCCAAAGGCTTTTACGCATGCTACCTATTGCGACTTTCTCGTTTCTACTTCGTTGCAGCATTATGCAATATTACAGAAAAGAAAACATTTTTTCGACAGAAAGATGCGTTTTGTGGCTCTCTGAAAACGAAAAATTGATTTGTCTTGCCCCTGTATATAGTAAATTACTTTCTCGAATAACTATTATTTTTTTAATATATTTTTAATTTTTTAAATTCTTCATTATGAATATGTTACATATTACACTTAAAACCAACTTTTTAAAATGTTTTTTATGCTGATCTATTTTAGAACTCTAAACTATTACATTTTTACATACATTATTCATTAGGAAGAGCAGACCAACCAAAAACATAGAAAGATGTATCAATTTTCTTAAATCTAATAATTGGAGTGACGTCTGCGATTTGAAAATAACTCGTTTTTGTAATCATATTTGTTGATTTGATGATATGAAAACCTATTGAATTGGTTTAACGAGTTTGTCTGTCTGCTTGTTCGAGGAAATCTCTGTAAAGGCTGAACGGATATCAATGCGGTTTTCACTGAAAGCTAGTGTTTTTTGTCGGACATAATAGTGTGGCGTCATGCGGTTGCAATTGAAACACAGACGAGAGTGGGGTTAAATAATTGAAGGTTTATTGCTAAGTTCCACCACCTTAATATACAATTATTTAGTTTACTAAATCCCACTACACGGAGTAATCTTTCGCTGCGGCTACTACACCTCTACACTCGAATCTCACTGCATTCCAAGGCGTGAAGCGCCGCAACCTACTTACGACTCGTCCTTGAGTCTGCCTTTCCGTACGGCAACACATTGCCGGTCCAGCTCGCGGGCAGGCCCAGCTCGCGGCCCGTGCCCACCCAGACCTTCGCCGACAGGCCCGTCTGACGATCCGCACTCCGCTGCGTCTAGGAACCAAGAGAGAGTTTTCGCGTCGCCCATGGCCGACGCTGGGCTTTCCTCCCCACCACGCTGCCTCCTCGGACTTTCCACCGACGTCACATCCGCTCCTATACAACGGCTAAGCGTGGCGCCTTAGCGTCGCCTATGCCACGCGGCCGTTCGTTGCAAATACGTTTGTGCACGACACTAAAATAGGCTACAGCTTTTTCAAATATTTATTTTTTCTTATATGAAAAAGAATGTTTGGATTATAATACAAACCTAGTTTTATTGCAATTTTAATAAAATTTTATATACGTGATTACCGAACCAGGAGAAAATTTACTGTCAGCATGAAATTTCGTAAAAATTACCCCTTCACACCCTTTCTACCCTTTTCGACCAAAATTCAGGCTGCATTCTTTCATTTTTTGGAGAATATTTTGAAAGGTGAGGAAAGAAATCAAAGCAGAGTTAACGTTTCTTAAAGCTCATACAATTTTAATTCAGTCAAAAAACATCATTTCACTTTAACTTATTGCAGATCTAATTTATTTCTGGAAATTTGCCGAGAGACTGCAACAGTTCATTTGTTTACTGTTATCTATAGAAATGATGCAGATAGAAATGTTGGCAAGCATGGCTAGGTAGAATGGACCAGGGCGGGTCTAGCAAGACAGGGCAGGGTAGGGCACGGCAGAGCAGGGCCAGGCAGGGCAAGGCAGGGCAGGGGACAGCACGGCAGAGGAAGACAGAGCAGGGTAGGGCACGGCAGTACAGGGCACAGCAGGGCAGGGCAGGACAGGGCACAGCAGGGTAGGGCAGGGCAGGGCAGGGCACAGCAGGGCATAGCAGGGCAGAGAAGCGCAGCGCAGAGCAGAGCAGGGTGAATACGTTGGGAAAGAAGAGAGTGGCGTTGGGCTGTGCCACGTTGGGGAGGGCGAGGATGATGCGAAGGAACAGGGCAGTCGAAGGTGGGCATCCACTTTAGATGTCCTTCATTCTTCTTCCTGTGCAAGAAATGATTATGATTAATAAATACCCGGGCAACACAGAGTACTTCAGCTAGTCTTCTTTTCATTATGTATAAATAAAATTGAAATGTCTATCTGTAACTTCCAAATAATTGCCATTTTGTAATCTCGTATGCTCATTTATATGAAATATAAACCAAATCCTATCTATTTTTCACACAGTCAGTGGTAATCTCTGCAAAGTCTGAACTGTTTTCGATGCGATTTTACTGAAAAATAGAGTGTTTTACAGGACACAAACTTAGGATAACTGTTTTTCAAATGATTATTTTCTTTACATAAACAAGAACGCTTTTTTGCAAATTTTTCATACAATTCTACACTTTTACTCCAATCTTAATTAAATATTATAGGAGTTCATTCTGTCAGTTTTTCGCGAATATCCCTAAAACGTAGAAATTCATCAACATAAATTCAAAGTTTTTAAACCCACAAGATTTCCCTCTAAATGCTTTTTGATTCACTGAAATAACACTAAATTACGCTTTGAGTAACTAAAAGTAAAAATTCTTCCTGGAAGTATCCGGGACAATGAATCAGTTTGCAGCAACCCAAAGCAGCGATGCTGACTTAGGTGACTTGGGGCATCAATTTGTCACTGCAATACCTCTGATCTGGAAATCCTAGGGTTCGAGTACCAACGGAGGCAGGATTTTCGTAATTAGTTACATAACTAAATCGAATTCAGTTGCTGTCTGGAGGAGAATCCAAGCGGTTGGCTGCTCTAATCGGTAGTTTACCTTGGTTTCTCCGATCAATACCAGGCAAATGTCGGAGCAGTACCCTAGCAAACGGGACACGGACCGCGCGCGATCTTTCCTTCGTCTTGCTTGCCCTATCCTCACCCCTTCCTTACACCTACATGCACTTCACTATCATGACTATCACTTCCGACACATGTCGGGAGGCGAGTCGGGAGCTTAGACGGTGTCCGCTGAGGCGGTGTCACACTTTTGGAAGATACCTGGTTGAGAAATCCCCGCGAACCGTCGTGTAGGCCGCCGCCGGACCTCGCTATTCAGCGGGGGCAGATGACCGTCACCCCTCGCGATACAAATATGCACATAAAACATGCACATATAGAACCTTAGCTTGAGACACGCTGAATCACTAATCAATGAGTCAATCCGTCAGTCTGTTGCGCATGCACACTAAGTCTGTTCATGGACTCAGAGGTTTTCGATAGTAATCTAAGGAAATTTTTCCCAAGCGATCTTACCATAACTCGCGTAAGCATTGCAACAACCGACATTGTGCTCACCGCGGACATGATGTTAATATCATATCCTTTTCATTCCAGGCTTCCTTGCTGGAAGCGATCAGACGACGGCCATGGAATAGTGTCAGTATTTTTAAGACTGATATTAACACAGAACATAATGTATGATCTAGCGTTGTCCGGTTGGAATATAACGCTATGTAGAAAAATAAAGATAGTAAAGCACCTGATTGTTAGCGCTCCTCAGGGTGTTCAAGGCTGTTAAACTGCACGTGATTAAAACAAGAGACGGTACGAAATCATGGGAATAATAATTATATACAATAATCAACCGGTTTTGTCACTTACTGGATTTCCTTCTTATCCGGTTCCACTGGTCATCCCCGAGAAGACAATCAGGACTCACTGATGAGAACTAACCGTAAGAACTCGGAAGGTGTTCAAGATTGACTGACTCGACATAAATTTAGTCTTTACTGACGATGACACTATATTAGGGTATCGTTAGGAGTATACGTAGTCCTTTGTCACGCAGTCACTTTGCAAGAGCGACAAGACTATTATGATTATGATGCAAAAGATTATTCATGGAGGTTGCAATGTCGCTCAGGACGTCCCCAAATGTAGAGGTCACTTCATTCCAAGTACGGCGGAGGTTCCTTCGATCGCCTCCATTGTTCTTTGTGTAGGACTTCCAGATTCTTCCCGTTGGAGGTGAGTGGTTTCTTGTACATACTGGCAACAACTTTGTGATATGGTGTAATGCTGAGCGATGCATTCAAATGATCGAAAACTTCATGGAGGTGAATGATTGTTTCCGAACTTTTCTTGGCTTGAACAGCGTATTTTGACTGCGAACCTTGTTTACTGAGGCATTATCTACACGACAACCTTCCTTAAATTGTCGCCAAGGATAAGCACTCTCTCCAGGCGACCTATGAGCAGTTCAGCGTGAAATATTAATCATTGTTACATACATCGATGTGAAACGTATCTTCTGAATTTGAATACATTCTGACCATTCCTTCTGCCTGTATATTTCCTTTATATTAGAGAATAGTACTGAAGCTTTGTGTGAAAGGAAACTCGCTTATTTGAAACTGCGATGAGTAGCTTACAGTAGGATTTTCACAAGCGTGTTAATTACGTCTTGAGAAGATTTTCCATGAATAATACGCAGGAAATAATAAATTCATGGACTTATTAATGATGAGTTTTAAGATACAATGTTAGGAAATTACTCACAAAATTAGCTAAACTCCGGGCAAACTTGAAAGTTTAAATTGAATAACAGATTATGGCGGAAGGGCCGACGGAAGTATTATCCGCGAATGCTCATGCCTAATTGAGGAACCTCTGCTTTACATTAAGTAGCACAGACGAGGGGTTAAAAGGGGTGTTTGTATAGTCATATAACATTCACTAAAGAAAGGGAAATCCTTTGCGCTTCCCCGGTGAACACGTTAGCTTACAAAATAATTTTGTGAATTTTCTCTGTGTAGGGATCATCTTCGTCATGTTTCCTTTAAACGGAGTATGTACGAGTAAAAAATTCGTTCTCGCGATAACGCGATGATCAGAAGGTAAAATACATGAGTAGCATTGCGAAAGAAAAATCCTTGAAATTTCAACTTAAATGTGTTATTCAAATATCACACTGGGAGCTTATGTTTCTTCGTTTTTCTGAAGATTTATTGTATATGAAGTTTCATTAATGGCGGATCAATGATGTGTTTTGTATTCTTACTTAACATTTATTCTTATTCATGGATTTTTTTCCATTCAGATACAGTCACTTTTGCTTCTAATACATTTAATATAAATTGATATTTTTTTAAATGTTAAACTACAGAATCACAAAACTTCATTGTCACATTTAAATTTTACTTTCAATTTCTTCTACACTATAGTAAATAGATTCATATTTTTGTTTTAAGTTGTTATTTTAACGGCGGATGGGCGAAAATATTCAATGATTGATTGAAGTTTCCGAGCACATCAACTGCTATATTAATTCTGTTAGTTAATTCTTCCACCCCCCCCACTGGATGATGAGATCCGCCGCCGACCTACATGTCGCGGGGGAAATCCCCTCCAGGTATCTCCAAGAACATCGTTTCGGTCGGGAAAATTTCTAAGCTCCCGTCTGGCTTCCCGATGTGTGATAGTGTAGGATATAAACATGTAAGTTGTGTGTGCGCGCGTGTAAGACGAGAGGATAGGAAAAGAAAGATGAAGGAAAGATTACGTGGGGTTCATGTCCGTTTGTTAGAGTATTGGTTTGGTATTCGCCTGGTATTGATCGTGAAAACTACAGAAAACTGTCAATCAGAGCAGCCGACTGCTAGCAATCTCTTCCAGATAGCTGTGTTCAACTTAGCTATCTAACGTCTGTCGAAACACCGCCACCGTCGAGACTCGAACCCTAGGATCACCCGGTCAGAGTCAGAGACAGCGTCAATTCTGGCTCTGAGATAACTCTGCCGGTACCACAATATTAAAAAATATAACTTGCCTTTTAACATCCGACATCGAAATTCTTTTAATATCCATATCCACAATATTTATTTCTTACAAACGTTTTTAATAGTAAACTGCATTCAAAATGCGTATAGTTTTTCAATTTAGCAGTTTCGATTGATGCTAAATTATTTTTGCCTATGCCACTGTGTTCAGCTTTTGCAAAATGAGAAACATAAAATTGCGTTAAAGTAACGTGAAAATAATTAGATAAATCAATAACTGGGCGAAACAAATTCGTTAACGTAATTGGAGTTGGATTCGGTTTTCTGGAAACATGTGACCCTTGAATTTAATGTGGAAGTTTATATGCTATTTTTAAATCAATATGCTGAAATGTTGTTGTGATAATAAATTAGATTATCTTTCCTTTACTTCCGCTCGGAAAATGGTGTCATCAACTGATACAGAAGTGAAATACAAACAGCCTATTTACACAATGCAATGTAATACTTATTATACTAATAAGTTTATTTAACCCCACTTAATAATTATGTATGTGGCCCGACATGTAGGCTACTTTCAATATTTTAAAGAAAACACTCCAGTTACTAAACAAGGGTTTAAAAAATATGTCCTCGGAACTTTTTGTACCATTATCTTATTTACCTTTCACGATGTCTATTTCCTAGTTTTCGAAAATAATTAAAGTGAGTCTGCAGTACGTTGAAAAAGTGGCTAACAGGACCTATTTCTTCCTTTGAGATACTTAGTAGCAACCTGCACGCCAAAGAGAATTACATTACGTTATTACAATAACACATTCAAAGAGTCTTTCTGGACGTTTCCTTAATGAACATTATCTATCAGGTTTGTTAAACAATATATGAATATATGTTTTCCTGACCTTTCATTTTGCAAATCAATTGTATCTTCAAAAAGGATCAATGTCTAAAACGCGAATGCTTAAGACATTATTTAAAATGATAAATATAGAAAAAAATATTTTCTCTAAATAAATTTTGAAAACAAAATATTTTTTCAATAATAATAATAATAAGAAGGAATATTAATTATAGAATGAAGAAAACGCCGTTAAAAATTATATTTTCGTTTTATCTAACGGAAATACTTGATACATTTTTTAATTAACATTAAAAAAGAATGCTGTTTGTCGTATCTCAGTTACAATCTCTCATTTTAAATGTATTCGGCCACTTGGTTTTCATATATATATATAAATATATATATATATATATATATATATATATATATATATATATATATATGATGAAATAAAAAAAAATGTTGAAAATATCTTTCCAAAAAGTTTATTAATCATTATTTGCTTAGCATTTTTTTCGGGGATTAAGTTTTACCCCATATTCAGGATACAATACAAAGACGAAAACTATTACAAATTTTAAAAAGAACATAAAATAAAGTTACACAGATAAATTAATCAATATTAATGAAAACATTATTATAACGGAACATCTCTCAATATAAACTAACATAAAGACTCACTATTACAAACAATAACAAAACATACAAAATTAAGGTAAAATATATACAAATATGTACAATACATCGTGCAGACGCACATCCAGCATGGAATTTATCGTACATATTTGCATACTTACATACTTTCTTGCAGTCTACTAAGCAAGAACAGTCCAACACATATCATTATTATTATTATTATTATTATTATTATTATTATTATTATTATTATTATTATTAGAAATTTTATTACTATTATTTCGTAAGAATTATTTGAAGAAAATTTTAGAAGACGTAAAATTAAGAGCAGTTTAAATCATTTGACGTATGTCGTATTGACGTAATTAAGTTGACAACTATGTTGTAAACTTAATTCTTAGTTTTATTTTTCGAATAGGTGAGGTATAGGACGTTCAAATTCTCACCTTCAACATAGGTCTTGGAATTTTTAACTCATTGTTAGTGATGTAGTACCTATGAACAGAACTGAATTCCCAACATACAATTGCCATTACTTCCATTTAGGGCATATTTCATACTTAATAACTGATGAAAAGAGAAATTAAATGTCTATTCAGGCCATAATTATAGTATTGAATATCATAATATTCTATTTATCTCACTAAAATACAACGATGGAAAAATATTAATGCAATTCCAACAGACACTAGGTTTAATAAATGTAGTTAAAATTACATGAAATTATGGTAGTACCTTGCGTACAAATACTGTGCATCGCAGTGGGCAAGTATTTTTGAAGTTAAAACTTGGATAATGAACAAGAAGTGACGTTTTGATATAAATTTGTTTGTTTTCATATAGTTACAGTTACATACTTCAAACGAGAAGAAAAATGTTTATCGATATTTTCCTTATGAAAATATAAACTTATCGACATAGGACTTTTTTAATTAAAAAATTGGATATATACCTACTTTGAAATTTATTATTGCCTTTACGAAAAAAATGAATATTCTTTTCAATACCGTCCATTTGAAGGATAAAAATTCTCTGAGAGGAGGGAGAAAGCCAATTATATTCGCGACTATATGTCAGAGAACACGTTGGGCGAAATTCAAAAGTAGATCTTACCTTGAAAATCTCAACTTGATTATTAATGAAATCATTGTAGTACTCCTTTAATAGCACACGTCTTCACATTATCTCATGTTAGAGGAAAGTACAAATTTTGCGTAAAGAAGATTGAGTTTCAAATTTAAGATTAAATATCAGATGTTGACAAAATTCGCAGAACAGTATAACATACGCTTAGAGATTAAAATAGATTGACACATGTCAGTCATAATTTATGAAAGATCGCGTTTTGCTCCAAAGATTTCGCACATCATGTGTCACGGTGGCCTACAGGAGCGGGCGTATTCAGCTCCATTGCATTGCATTTTCAATGAGTTGTACTCAGCATAATTGAAACCTACTCATGTGTCAGTCCTCCCCTATTCCGACATCTTTCTCGGCATGAGTACATTTTTTTACGTATTTATTAAAATCATATAGCAGGAGTGAGATTATTGATTGTGTACTCTTGGTATGTTTTCTGCTTAAATTAGTTAATTGATTACAGGCACATTCAACGTGAAAATGTCAATATTCATTTTATTTAATTTGAAGAATGTAAATGCAACAATATTTACTGACCAACTTTATACAGTAGTAATACGGCAGAAAGAAATATATTCTTACAGATATTCCTGCACATGTCACTTTCGACCGACGAGTTTTTGTTTTAAAATGAGTGGAAAAGGGTTGCCATACATGTAACATTTACCACTCAATAATTTCATTCTGCATATGAAAACATCTAGGTACTTCATACGGGGAACACGAATGTCGCTTGAAATTGCCTGGTAGCAAATGTCGAAAGTGCCCGGAACACGCGTTTTTCACTCGTCCGGAACATACGCTGCGCATGGATTTCCTCTCCGCCGAAAAATGTATAAAACCTATCTGGAGCATCTCGTAACGTTATTTGTGTTGCGCATAAATACACGACTCGTCACCGGGCCGTGTAAACGCCGCGGGAGAGCGCCCGTTTGCGTGCTCCATGTTTGGTAAGTGGCGCGGCGTTCATAACGCGAAGTGTCGTATATTTGGCGAGTGAGCGAGAAACGACGCAATCTCAAACGGCCCGTTGCTGCGCCACTCGACGCCTGTGCCCGCTGGCGCCGCCGGCACGCCACGCGCTCGCCACGCGCTCGCCACGCGCTCGCCACGGCTCCGCCCGCGCGCCCCCGCTGTCCTCGCCGCCCCGCTTACCGCATCGCCCTCGCCCCCGCCCTCACCCGCGTCCCCGCCACTGTTCCCGCTCTCACTCCCGCAACCGCTTACGCCCCTGCTTCCCCTCTCTCTCCTGCTCCGACCTTCACTTCCACCCCGCCCCCACCTAGCCCCTGTTCCCGCTCCCGCCTTCATTACCTCCACCGCCACCGCTCTCGCCCCCGCATTCACTCTCACTCTCGCCTCGTCCTCGCCCTCGCCTCAGCCGCCGCCCCCGCCCTTGCCTCCATCCCCTCTCCTTCGCTCACATTCGCCTCCGCCCTCACCCTCGCCTCCGCTGCGGCCTCGACCCCTCACCCTCTCCTGCCCTCACTCCCACCTTTACTACCGCCCTCTCCCGTGCCTGCGCCTCCACTAACCCCCCCCGCCCTCACCGCTCCCCTGCCACCCAAGCCCAGCCCAACCCTCTGTACTGCGCTGCCCACTCAGCTGTGTGTCCTGCGGGGTGTTCTACCGTTCGCTTGCTTGCGTCAGTTTCAATGCATATGTACTGTCCATAGCGCTGCGTATTTTGCCACTTCCTCGATACTAGCTCAGGTATAAACATGAGACACCAAATTCCTCATATCGATTAAAAAATAATCCTTCTTCCCTTCTGTATTACATCATAGGGAGGAATGTGAATATATCTAAGGGGAGAAACACATTTATTACCAGGTTTCTTTGTGAAGACAACGTTAATAGAAATATATCCAGATTGTATACACCTTCACAAAATAAATATTCAGTTTGTTGACTTTTTAAATTTATTTAGTCAGAAACTGTATGTGACGTATGGGGGAGAAAATCATCAAATATTCAGTTTGTTTATAGACATAAAACTATTTATTAATCTTCAAATTTTAAAATGATTTGAAATATAATTAGTAATGTTTATATGCAGAAAATATTCTTATCAAAATTACGAACAATACAGTAAAACTTCATTGGTACGTTTTTCTGAGAGATCATAAATGAAAGTATTAAAAACAAAACGAGAATAGCCATATCTGCAAGATAAAAGAAGGCGATCCCCTAAATGGGTTGAATCCACTCTCTTCTTATTGTTTTTCATTAAAAAACCCTTTTCGCTTCGCAATTCGGGATTTATCGACAACTTCTAAAGTTCTCTTGGTATTACCTATGATAATGTTGTTGTTCAACGGAGAACGTAACTTAAAACATGACTGGACTCGAAACGGGCGCTTAGATCATTGAATTCTCCTTTGTAGGTTTTCATTCTTTGATCCTTGACAAACGTACAGCCATTGTACATTTCTCACTTTCAGGGAGGGAATAAAGAACTGGACAGCTATACACATAAACTATGAATTGTAATGATCCTGAAGGTCGTTCATGAAAATTACTGTTATCAGTTTCATTTTTCATTATTTTTTAATTTCTTTGTCATTTGCGCAGAAAATTTTGCAATTTTAAGTTCAGCGTTTTTACACTTTTCCCCAGAAGCTTCATAGTGTTTCACATTGCATGAATAATAGATCTATTTTATTGTAGTACACCTTCGCTTGTACAGTTGTGAGACCTCTTGTTCGGAGAGTTGTAAAATGGTTATGGAATTACAAACAACAAACTAGTAATTGAGCTGTAGGAAATGACAACACTTACATATCAATAAGACAGCTGCAGCAATGAATGCGGTATCCGCAAATAATTGGCAAATTTCACTCTTCAGGAATCGAGAACAAGAGAAAATATTGCCAATTACAAAAAATACACCTGTATTTGCTTTTTAAAGCAGTTCTCGTATTTACAACAATGCTATTTGGGAAGTCAAACATGCTTTTATTATTAGATCGTAACTCATAATTACCGACGCTTCAATTCATGGGAAAAACGTATTTAGTATTTTTTTATACTGGAACGCTTTTTGTTCATTCAAATGTTTTGACGGAGCGAGTTCCAGAAATCAATTTTAACTTTATTTTCTTTTTTCTTCTTATCAGCTGGTTTTGATTGAATACAATACATTTCGACATTTATTTTCTTTTATTCTGCATAATTAAAATCAGAGAAGTGAACATAAATTCCTGTCACAAAACATAAAAGGTATAAAATATGGTGCACAGTTGCGTAATGAGTCTTACAAACAACACCTGAAACGTACAGATTGTTTATTTCTCGCAGCTGCTTTCTGTCCATGCAACCGACGCTGCAGTTCTCGCCATGCGCTACTAGCGGCGTTCGATGCGTCAATACGTTTACGGAGCTAACAGCACGAATATCCATATCAGAGTTCCAGGGATATCTGATTGGCGTCCCGAGGTGGAGAGAAATAGAGTTATAAGCTCAATTACCATTATTTATGGCAGATAAATTGCAGTTTCATATTATCTTATACAATCGGTAAGTTTCTAGAACCTTGATTTTAACATATTAAAAGACCGAACATAAGGCGACATCCAATATCTGCTGCGTTTAGAGAAATGGTATGTTAAGGTCCGATTATACTAAAACGTACATAATATTATGCTGAATGTTCAGCGCATTAAACGTAGTGCAGATGTTGAAGTTTTTCACTATATTATCCAGACCAATATTCAGAAAATCCACCGAGATTCAAAACATGTTTAAAGAAAATATATACAATGAATGATGAAAAATTAAATGTTATTCATTCACACAAGTATATATTTTTACACGCGCACAATGATTGCATACTATTTCATTTTCAAATTGAATAATATACAAGATGCGGTTAAGATTACGGATGCGGGAAAGAAATTGCTACATGAACGCTGCAATATGGAATAAAAGCATCAGCCTGCGAACAAAATACTTCGCAGAAATATTTTCAATTCTGAAATCTGTTTTCCTATTTGAAATGTTTACCTAAATGGATCAAACGGAACGTACATCTATTTCACTCTTGCAGTGCATTCCGCGCTACAAAAGAGTGCTGTGGTACGTGAATAGATATCTGTAGGAACTAGGAAATAAAATAAGCTCTATCCCTCAATCCATCAACTTGCCCTTTCTGCCGCAGGTCGCCGTCCAGTTTGCTTGCCGACGATAGCCCGTCTGCCCATCTGCCCGTGTGCCCGCTGGCGCCCCCTTTTCGCTTCGCTGGCCACGTTGAGAGGCTTCGGCTGTGGCCGTGACCACTTGCAGGCCGCGCCGCCGCTGCCCTGCCGTGCTGTGCCTGTGCTTTGTTCCAACCCTTCGCTCGCCTCCACTTCCAGCCGGCGCTTCGCCCTATCACCGTCGCGCTCTGTCGCCGCGTGGCCCTCTTTCGCCGTAAATTTGTGTCTCCGGTAATTTGCCGTCACGCTGCTGACCCTGCCGCCTTGTTCCGTAGGTCATGATTTCTCCCACCGCATCGCCGCTCCACCGCTTCCGTACGGTTCATTGATGAATTGATTATTTCGGGTTTCCGGGCGCGTCAACTACTATAGTCATTAGAACCGTAAGTGCAGCCCGTGTTTCTATCCCGGGAGGTGTCGGTGATCTCCAAGCTGGTTAATGAGATCCGGTGCTGACCTACACTTTGGCCATCAGGGTTTTCCTCATCCAGGTATCTTCCTCCGGCGTTCATAAATATAAATTTTCATTCAAAGTCCTAAATATAATTTTTTATTGAAACTTTTTCAGCTGGTTTTAAGAATTTTGAAAATGTCCGGAGGGCTTCATGTAAAGAACCCCCAAATTTTAAGAAATGTTTTTCAAAATTTGAAAGCTTTAATTAGAGCCAGATGGACGGGGATTTCTTCAATTTAAAAAAATCCTACGCATGGTTTAGGTGTTAGTAGTGTTCACAGGTGGACGGATAGATGACCGGATGGACGGCCGGATAGACGGCCGGATAGACGGCCGGATAGACGGCCGGATAGACGGCCGGATAGACGGCCGGATAGACGGACGAAGAGACGGACGGATAGATGGACGGATAGGATGGATAGAAGGACGAATAGACGGACGGATATACGGACAGATAGACAGACAGATAGATAGATAGATAGATAGATAGATACATAGATAGATAGATAGATAGATAGATAGACAGACAGACAGATAGACAGACAGACACACGTACAGACTAACAAACAGGCGTACAGACAGACGAACAGACGTACGGACAAACGGACGTTTTGAAAAAAACACTTTTTCGGTATCAGGGGGACCCCAAAACGCGTATTTCCGTTAAAATCTCGAAATCGATTACTGTTGCATTACATAACTTTCTCTAACTACGTATATTGCTCCGTATATACGTATGTATATGAGAAAGTACAAATAATTAAAGTATTTGGCCTTCCTTATATCTTAGGAAGCTAATAAAAAGCAAAAGCATACTCCGAAGCCTATCAGTTAGAAAGGGGAGGAAGAAGAAATAGATTAAGAGACAATTTCAGAATTTAATCCCAGAGAAGTCGAAAATATAGAGATATAAGAAAATTTTGAAGTTAAACAGAAAGCAAAAGAAAGGTTCCACTTCCGGTGAGGAATCGAAAGACATGTCCCCTGGCTCTTCCCAATTGAAAGTTCTACCAGGGATATCTTCCCTCCCTGGTGAAGAAGATGTAGAGTACAGGTTTTGCAGTGTAAAATTTTCAGAGGACTGTGAAATAATTATGTGCCAAATGTGTTAATTCTGGAGTATTTAGATTGTGCGGGGGCGGAAAAAGATGCTTATATATGTGACTTTTATCGCACTTGAGTGTATAGACTATGTGCAAGACACACAAGACAATGTCTTATGTATAAGATATTAAACTTAAATTTTTGAAAAATTATACTTAGTTTAAACTATTCGCAGATTTTCATATTTTTATCCATTTCTTAAAACGTTTGTGAGGGACTCACATTAGGAAATCCTTTTAAAAAGTCACAAACGGTAATGTTTATGAAAAACAAATATTCTTGAACTATTGATCAAGTATTTCAAGTAGAATATGTAGGGTATGCATTGCAAATATTTTATTTAATTATGCAAACAAATTGAATTTAAAAATATTCGAAAACAAAATGGAGACCGGAGTGTGAGTACTTTCATTTACCTATTTATTGCAAGAAATTCTATTGGTTTAATTTTTAATTTTAAGTTATTTAATGACTAATACAGAAGGCGATGAAGAAACCCTAGTGTCTATCCCAAAATATTAGCAATATATAATATCTTTTGTCTGAGAAGAATAAATTCAGAGACAAAATTTTTTAGTGAGTTTTCGATTTCATCGCAGCCTGGATAGCACTGCAACTTCATGCATATTTCCAATACTCGATGTGTTGTAAACTCGAGAAGTCATTATTTGTGAACAGCGAGTGCACTGCAATTGGACGGTCTGCTGGCTGGTCCTGAAATCGAATACGACCACAACGCCGCTCGCTATACAGGCCTCTCGTAATTAGCATTCCAAATTCCGACAATTCACACCTTTTTCATTTGTATCAGAAAAAAATATTTTTGTCGGCAATTCATAGAACTATTGTTAGAAATTTGACTCATTATAAGAACAACCTTCTGGACATTACAGAAGAAGAGAAATTGACAAGTTAATTGTACGCAGAAACGAAGTTCTCAGCAAAATGACATCAGAAATGTTTTTTTCATTTAATTGCGGAAAAGACGGTGGTCGATGTTTTCTCATGTGAAATGGCTCATCCGGTTTACGCTATCGCGTAAGTGGTTGTTGGTGTCTTTATCTCATTGTCACTTTGTGTACCACAAACCATGAGGCGCGAACTGCTATTGACCAATTGTGATAAACCCATGATGAGCCATAGTGGACGCTGTGTCATAACATTCCCAAATTACAACTCTCCCCCAACGGCGACTGTATTTCGCCATCTGCTTGCGCCGCGACCTCGGCAGGCAGCTTGCACTCGAGCGTGTGGCGCGTGGAGACGCGCGTGGGGAGACAGACGTCAAGGACGTGCGTGGGGAACGCGCGTGGGGGACGCGCGTGGGGGACGGGCAGGGAAACGGGGGCGTGGGGCGCGCGTGGGGAGACAAACGTCAAGGACGTGCGTGGGGAACGCGCGTGGGGGACGCGCGTGGGGGACGGGCAGGGAAACGGGGGCGTGGGGCGCGCGTGGGGAGACAAACGTCAAGGACGTGCGTGGGGAACGCGTGGGGCGCGCGTGGGACGCGCGTGGGGCGCGCGTGGGGCGCGCGTGGGGCGCGCGTGGGGCGCGCGTGGGGCGCGTGTGGGGCGCGCGTGGGGCGCGCGTGGGGCGCGCGTGGGGCGGGCGTGTGGGAACGCGTGGGGCGAGTGCCGGCGCGGAGGGTGCCCTTCGCTTCCGCGCGTCGAAAGTTCCTGAACCGCACCCGCGCCTCCTGGAGTGTTCCCGAGTGGCACGCTGCGGCGCGTCGCCAGCCAACCGCCAACCGCCAGCCACCAACCAAGCGGCGAGGCAGGCTACGCGTAGCGCCCGTATCTCACACTTCGCAACGCCCCTTCAGATCTTCCTTTGAAAGCAAATAAGAAACGCGACCTGCGTAGTCAAACAAATAATTCACGAGGTAGCCTCCCACGGAGAGTGCTTTTGTTTTTCCTCGCCGACCTGTCAATGAACGCAGTTGCCAGGAGTTGTGTGTCGGACAGAATATGCGCAGTATTTTGGAAGAAAGATGTGAAGTGAAAGGAAAAGGAACATACGCTTAGAAATTCAAAATCGCTGAGATCGAGGAAGACGGTGCCACTTTAAAGCAAGTTTAAAGAGTCGATCCAGCGATAGACTCCGCACCTTTCTTCATGTGATATCTATAAATTGCAAGAGTTAAAAAAGAAGTGTTTGGAACAAATATTCAATCTCCACGTTAAAAGGTTTAATACATTTAACAATTATAATTATATTACGATTATAAATACATCTTAATTTAAATACAGCTGAGCCACCTACGTTTGGCACAAAAAGTATCTGTGTTATGGTTGGGGAATGGGGACGCGGTTTGCGGCAAGTTGTTGTAGATTATAGGGGAAATAAATTTTCTAGTTTGTAACTTTTAATTTTTGAGATAATGACACAATTTGGATATTTTAAAAGGAAGTGTGTGTTTTTTACCAACATTCTAAAGTGCTCGAAGAGACGTACAAAATGATGTTTTTTTAATATTTAGAAAGCCCCTATAGGAGAATGGGATCTATATTTCTTCAAAGCCACGTTTTCCTCGCTTTTTAGCAACGGTTTTCTGGAAGATAAAAAGAGTCTGCCTTTGCCGGCTCTGCACTTTCTAGACAGAAATCGGAATTGAAACAACGGTTACAAATACTTTTTGTACTGCTTTCTAACATTGATCTTATTACATATGCATATTTTTCTCTATTGAATTCAAGCATAACAACAATAATTCTTTGTTACTAACTCGAGTAACAAGAGAATAAAATTCTATTTCTATTGCATTATGAAATGCATTACTTCGCTAATCAATTAAGATAATAAGATAGCAAAGAAATACACACTACTTGTTCTCACTAGTATGCGTCAGAATGTAAATTTGTTTTGGTACCTCATTAAATTATTTCGTTGTAGCGTTCTTAAGTTCTACTGATAATTAATCACTTATTTTCTACTGAATTCATCTTACTTCCATCTCCAGCACCAATGTGATTAAAATTTAAAAAAATGGGCAGTATTGTACCCTTATTCTATCATACCGAAATATACTATTATCAAGATAAATTTATACAGGAAACTCTCAGTAACACGTCTCTCACTAAAATTAACTGAATAATTTTTGTGACTTGCAGGGTGACGGGATTCTCTAACTTTGGATCACTTAACATACACTCAGTCGCGTGCACTGTGGACACGCGAGAACGAGATCACATACGGTAGAAAGATGCACTCTCTACCAAAAACGAAAAATTCTATAGAGCGTTCAAGCATTTGATTGCAATACAGGGCCTTATGGAGTATTGCTCTCTCTTTCTACCCAATACAATTTTACATAAGACTCTCTCTATCGCTAGCTATGTTGCCAATTCAGGAAGAAGCTCGGGGCAGTTCGGTTCGGTCATCCTGTTTCTAACGCAAACATTTAACATGTTTACTCCACGATAACTTCAATTGTGTTGATCTTAGACAAATGCATTTTTTACCAGTTATTCCCAGAACTTCTATGAATGTGATGGTTATTTTGATATTGAGTTTCATGGTTTAATTACGAAGAAATTAATTATAAGTAATGGCCGTGTGTTTACTTCTACATTTTGACGTCCTTAAATTTTCACCATGCGAGAAACTTTTTTCTTATTAAAAAACGCAAACAATTAGAGGATGAAATGACAAGGGAAGTGTTGGGATGACAAGGGAAGTTTTGATATGAGACCAACCATCTTTGTGTGCGAATCATGATTCTTGAGTTAGACGGTAATAAAAACAATATTCAATGCTCTCGGAACGAACATCTCATGTCGTTCGGTGATCTTTAATACGTCTTAGCGATTCTAAACTGGCGATGGGGAAAGGAAAAGTAGAGTATTTATTTTTCAATTTCGCTTATTACAAACAGTAAAATATAAATAAACATATCTAAAACTAGTGGTGCTAAACACCACGTACTTTCTCGCCTTTAGTAATGGTTATGTAATACTTTTTACACCACAATTTATCTCCGAATTAACACATCTCAGTCACCATTTTTTGTAAAACTCATTTTAAATCGTAGAACATTGGGTGCGAAAATTAAATGGTTTCAAACAATACGTTTTTTGTTCAAAACTTTAAACGAAAATATATTTCTGGCATTGAATTCATTGTATAAGGTATACGATACTGATAGCGATGGCAAACAAGTGTAAATAGATCGACAATATATAGTAGTAATTATATGTAATTGTAATATTGGTATTGTATATTTCCATATTCCCTATGGTATTGTAATATTCTACAAATATATAAAAGTAGTGGTTTCCATTAACGCGAACGAAAGGTAGTCATCATCGCATTTTGTTATCAGTGCGACGTTACACCAATGTTACAAGTAACAATGACTTCGAATTCGCATGGAATACACACTTTGCCTACTATCATTGTTAATATGATAAAAATAAATATAATAAAAATGAAAATGGGTTGAAAAATATAATAATTAAAAATAGTATTTTTATATTCATCAAAATTACTGGATTTTAACATGCATTACTCTCTATTCCCAGATCTTATTTTTATGTTATAAGATTTTTCATGTTCTGCAAGAAAAACACTTTATAAAACGGAATTACTGTGAATTTAATGTAATTGACAGAGAATTACGAGATTCTCTTAATGAAATGAATGCATCTATCCCTGTGACACGCGATTTATTCGCCGCAGCCGGACATTGAACGAGTGAGGCATCAGCTGTCGGCGTAGATTTCGACCTTGGGGTCGCTTCTCTTTCCCTCTCTCTCGACTCTCTGAGCGTGGGAAGGTGAGATATACTCTTTGGGTGTGCGGGTATGACTTCTATTCACATGTCTCCTTGCCCTGTGTTGAAAATCATAACCCCTCGACCAAATACGCATTGCTCAACGCCGTGCGAGCTATCAGAAAGTCATAGTACTAGGTTGTGGCGCATTTTGCGTTGAAAATCAGCGAACAGTCCGAATACAGTCAATAAGGTGTGTATTTTTCTACTCATAAGCTGTCAATGAAGTGTTTAATATTGATTTAAACGTGATTTCTGCGATAAATACGTTATAGCTTAATGTATTTTGATAATTATAATAAAGTCATACAATTTACTACTCGTTACAAAATTGAAGTCTTTCTGGTAAGTAAAAAATTTCATTACTTGATGACAATTATCTTACTGAAACTTATGTATCATTTGAAAGTGATTACATTTTGGAAGTGAGTACATTAGAATTCGGCCATTTATTAGAAGAAACCGTAAAGAATCGTACAATGTAAAGAATAGTTTCTAATATTTACCTAAAGAATACCGTACAAAAATGTCAAAAATGTTTTGAAACGTGTACATTACAATAATGAATTGTATTCGGATTATTCTTGCATAAGTTCGATCTTATCAGGACAGGCGACGCGTGAAATCCGCGCTTTGACAAGCAGCACGTAATGCAACGTCTGAATTCTAATTGTCGGAAAACCACTACATGCAATGGTTCATATCACATTTAAATTTATTTTTATGGATTGTTAAAGGTGTTAAACACGCTGGTAAAATTTCATATCAATCTGAGTATCAGCATGGCGAGTGTTGCGCGAAAGCTCTGTGTGTGAAGTGGTAATGCTGTCCTCCGTAAGCGCTGTACTGCAATCAAATGTTTGAAAGCTCTATAGAACTGTCAATTCTGTAAAGTGATAATTTAATTAAACGAGGATCAATATTCATTCTAACATACGTTCTAAAACACACCATTGAATCCAAGTCAAGAATGAAGTTGTTCGCTTTATGATTATCTTAATTGATTGATGAGCAAATGCATTCCATTGTGAATTAGGGACACAAATTATATTCTAACTACCCGATGAATTGATTAACTTTGCTGCAAATCCATATATTCAAAACCAATGACAATGTAAGATTCGATGAAAGAAATCATTATACATAAGCAGAGTTACTAACATTGAAAACACGAAGTTTGAATTTCGATTTATAACTAGAGATCGGAGAGCCACTGATTTTTGCCTTCTGTTAAATCGCGGAAAGGCGCGGGAAACATGATTTCTGAGGAAATGTAGAAAGCATTGTTTCTACTGTTTTCTTCGAATATTAACCATGCTTATACTGTAGAATTCGTCTCTTCGTATGCTTCAGAATGGTGATAGAAAAACAATTTTTTGTATTTAGCCATTATATATGTGCCGTAAACGGCACTTGGTCTCGGTGCTGTTCCTAGTCGGTCACCCAACAGTAATCCCGCGATATCTCGAATTCGTTTAACTTCGTGACTTCTCGTGGTTAACGAATACGGCTAGCGACGCCGGTTTCGCAGTCGTGGCAATTCAGTAGAACCATCCCCGCGTTCATCTAGATGACCGAGGGAAACCACGAAAAATAATCAGTATCTCAAAAAATTAAACTATAGGTGCTACAGAATGGCACAGACTTTCTCGTACCAAATTTTTCCTTGGTGTAGTCTGGCTTTCAAGTCTTGCGCCATTCTCTGAACAGCTGCCATCTATCATCGCCCAAAGTACTTTTTTTTTGACATTTTCACGTTTTGCTTTTCTGATACTACAACCGAAATATTACTTCAAGAACATTAAAGAAGAGTAAAACCTCGTCCTAAATAGAAATTTTCATTGAAAAATTTGAAGCCGTTTTTAAGAAAATGACGATTAAGCATTACTATTCGATGTAGGTAGTCCACCAGTATATTTAATGATCTTTCATTAGTGGAATAAATTAAAAATATAGCAAAAATACACAGAAAAATATTTGACTTGTTTGAAATACATAAAATCATGACTGCTTATTTTCAATTTTTCATAGAACTGTGAACATTGCTTTAAATATCGTTCCAAATGAAATGTAATATTTTCGCAATAAATTACAGATATGAAGTAATACATGATTTCACTAATTTTCAACCGTTTAATACTAAATAATAGAAATCAGAATTTAGAGGAAGCCTTCATTTACTGTTTCTGTGCTTAGGCAATATCAGAATCTTAACTTCTTATAGACAAAGTTTTAATATTAGATAAAGGATATTTATTTTTTTTCGCTATCTTCAATGTAGAAAAAAATTTCAAAGTTTTTTCGATGTTCTAGTTAAATACAACCCTAACGCAAAAAATAAAAAGTACACATTTTAACTCAAAAAATTACATTTTTACAAGTAGAAGTTTTCACAACACATTGATATTATATCCGTGTATAAAGAATCAATCTAGAAATTAAGTCATGGAAACAATCGAAAATTGGTCTCATTTTTTGTTACTGCTCTTGCACTTACTGGTTTGGGCCGAACTGCCGAACAATACGAAAGATGGGTTGTATCTTTGCTCATAGTTACCGAACTTTGCATTCGAAACCGGACGGAAACCAGTCACACATTACGAATTTAATAATTTGATGAAATTGACGTATACCGCCAGTTTATTCAATTATTACAATTTATCTACATTTGTCTAGATGCAAATGAATGTAGAGAACAATTAATAGATGTTATATTTCAATGAAAGATATACAATGTGAAATAAAGAATTAAACGATTCAATATGAAAAAATATCCTTATCCAAAATATAAAAGAAGATTATTGTGAAATAAAATGATATACTAAGGTCTTTCCTACATTATTTAGTTTCATTATTGTTAAATAATTAATGAATGTTATGCCAACGACCAGTTTAAAATACTGTACGAGGAGAAGTGTAATCTCTACCCGTTTTGTTGAGATCTTTGGAGTCCTACCTTGCTCATTTACATATTAAGTTGAATTATGAATGCAGGAAGTACGGAGAGGTTGCTGGCAAGAATTGATAAGAAAATAGTTGCTCCACGTAAAACTATTTGCAAAGGCAAATCGCCTACAGATTTAGCATGCTATCTCTTATCGTGCCCTACGTGAGGGAATCGACTTACTGCTGCGAGAAAATGGTGAATGATTATTTGAATAACTTATATTCCCTACCGAGCTCAAGAAAACGTGCACAGATAGTGTAGCTAAATTTATGGCCAGAAGCAAAAGAAGGGGTCATCTCAATATTTGCTCAAAAGATCAGGGAAACTTCGGGTTCCTGAAAAAAAATCCATCAAAATTATATGCCGTCGGGGACGGTTATTTCAGCGAAACGGTATTCCTCGACTTTGTGCATATTTTCCACTCAATACCACTTAATTATTTACAGTCTTAGTGTTCGCTCCCTTTAAAATGTACCATTTATGAATTCCGCGGCGCGTTCTTCATTTCCCATTGGCGCGGCGTCTGCGGGGGACCTCTTCGATTACCTCTTGGGGTCAGGGGCTCCTTTCGTCCCCGCCCACGCCCCGCTCCCCCCATCCTCTTCCCCGCCCCCGCCCCCGCTCCCGTGCTCTCTCTTCTCTTTCGTTCACTACCTCAGTCCCCTCGTTGCGTTCGGGAAGACAATGGGACTTGACAAGCCAATGCATCGGGGAAATTCCGTGCCTTTTCGTTGCCTGTTGGACAGTGTTACAGCAGCCGAATAAGATTTCGTCGGTTGTTACCGAAACACGGCAACGCGAGCGCGTGCGCGCACGCAAGCGCGCACGCAAGCACGCACACACGCACCCACACACGCGCACACACAGACACACACACACACATACACACTCTGAAGGAAAAATAAAGCGTAGTCGCTGCTGTGGGAAGGTGGGAAGTAATAGCATGATACACGTGTAAACGATGGAGAATGACGGCACATGCTTCTAGATACACAACATTAATTAAATTAATTCTAATGTACGGTATTTCATATATTATTTCAGTCAAAATGGTAAAATCGTCTATTAAAATTATTATTTATCAATTCAGTTTATTTTGAAAGTCTTGAAGAAATGTGATATGAGTACTTTTTATACTTGGAGAATCGTATCTGATTTTTTGTCAAATTACGTCAACGAGGAAAAGGTATTAAGACTACGTTGAAATTTGTTTCTCACAACAGGGGAAAATATTAATAATGTCATGACTAATTTTCGGCTCAAAGATCATCGTTTTTGAAAAAAAAGAAATATGATATGGAATAATAAAAACTAGTGGTGCTACAGAATGGCACAGACTTTCCCGTAGCAAATTTTTCTAATTTTCTTCTGTGGTCTGGCTTTAAGGTCTTGCTACATTCTCTGGTCATCTGGCATCTATCGTCGCCCAAAAGTACATTTTTAACATTTTCTCAACTTTTTGCTCTCCTAATAGTACAACCGAAATATTACTTCAAGAACACGAAAGAAGAGTAAAACCTGGTCCTAAATAGAAATTTTTATTGAAAAATTGGAATCCGTTTTCAAGAAAATTGCGTCTAAGCCGTACAGTAAATGCGAAATGCGATGCTCTTTGTCACAGGAATCTATTGAGTTGTCGAAAAACATAATTCGAAGTCATGTAAAGCACTTCCATTTCCAAATGCAATAATGTATACAAACCGATCGTAATGTGCATATTAACTACGTGAGAAATATTTAAAAAAATTACATTTGTGTAATTCCACGCACTATTGCACTAAAACTACTAAAATTTTCAAAAAACCTAAATGTTCTTCATGAAAAAACTATTTATGGACAAAAAATTCTTTTTGAAGGAAAAACCTCTACCTTCAATTTTAAAGTTGTAGGAAGACGTCGCAAAAATTCAAACTTTTGCATTTTTACGAAAATTTAGAGTTAACCTGAAAATCGGATCTATGCCACCTTTCTAAGTGTATTTTACTCTATTCTTATAAGAAATTTAAAGAAAAATTTTGGAGACTTTTTAAGAAAAGTTTGAAAATGTCTGGGGGGTTTAATGCAAATGCCCCCAAATTTTAAAGACTGTTTTTCAAAATTCCAGAGTTTCAACTATAGCCAGTAGGACAGGGATTTCTTCAATTTGCAAAAGATCGTACGTGTGGTTTAGGTTCTACGTATTTTTTTTTAAATATGTCTCAAGCCTTAATGTGCCCATTTCCATCAATTTGTATACATTGTTGCATTTGTGAGTGGAAGTACTTCATATTACTTCAAATGAAGTTTTTCGAAAACTCAACATTCCTGTGAAAAATAGTTTCAAATTTCGCATTTACAGTAATGCTTAATCGCCATGATCTTAAAAACGTATTCAAATTTTCAGTGAAAATTTCTGTTAGAACGAGGTTTTACTCTACTTTAATATTATTGAAGTAATATTTCAGTTGTACTATTAGAAAAGCAAGAAGTTGAGAAAATGTCAAAAAAGTATTTTGGGAGACGATAGATGGCAGCTGGCTAGAAAATGGAGCAAGACCTTCTTGCCAGTTCACACGAAGAAAATTAGAAAAATGTCTACGAGAAAGTCTGTGCCTTTCTGTAGCACCTCTAGTTACATTTTAAATAGCAGAAAAATACTGTACATCATATACTGTGCAGTAAGAATTGACCAATAAATAGTTTGGACCGAATGATTAAGTCATCGTTTTTCAACAGAAAATACGCACATACTTACAGAATTCACTTCATGCAATCTTTTTTCACCAGAATCGAATCCGGATTGCCGATGGTCCGGATTTTAGTCTTTCCAATTACTGACCCCTAGTGTACGTACTACATTTTACATTCAAGTTTTGGACCAATAATGAATACAAAAGTTCGACCTTAACACTCTTCAGTTTTTGTACAAAAATCGGCTAAACATAGGCGTATGATACGTATGTATGGAATTTGGATGAAAATGATATCTCACTATCGCAAGTAACGCTGGTTTCGCGCAGGTAAATATCGCATAGCGTATCGTATTGCTGCACTTTCGATTTTGCGTTTTTGAAATTTATAGTTGGGACGTTCTGTGGTGGTATGTGATGCAATGTTTCATTTGGATTGTTTAGCAATGCGCATCTGCAATTGAACAATGAAAGGAGAACTGTGTCACTCCTCTCAAAATCCACCTTCTGGACAGCGTAAACCGTTTTAATTAGTTTGTATTAAGCTATGTAAATTACTTTTTCATTGATTGGGATCATGGTCCTCATTTACAAAGTATAATCTAACCAAGAATTCCACAGATGAGTGAGTGGAAGTCATATAATGAAAGGGAATAATAAATATATTTAAGCGATAATCGTATTCGTTGAACCACAGAAAAATCAGAAACTAAAAATTTAAAAGCAAAATATACAAACCATTAATAATTGCAGTCACAAGAAATATTGTAATAATTGGAGAATATTTGCAGGAATGTAGTGGATAGTGTCAGCATTTGAAATTACTACGTGCCGTTCGGACTGGGGCTGTGTTTTTCTAAGCTGGACCTATGTTTCTCTCCCTATTCAGCGCTGGGCAGGGCTCGGATATCAAGAAAACGTGCGCGTATGAAAGGTGCTCTCCACGCTCCGTCCTTCGCAGAGGCTCCAAGGTCGCGTTCGAGTGGACGAGAGAAGATTTTCAACTGCAGCTTAATGGGCGGGTTGAGTAAAGGCAGTCATGGGGAAAATTCCTTTAGCCTTGATCCCTCCCTGAGAATTTTCTTGGTTCCTGTGCCCTTAGGCGCACTCGCGACCATCACCTACAAATCGAGCAACGACCTTCACAGTCCTCCTCGGACGTTCGTTCCTCCTCGTTAATGGGGACACCCACGGCGGATTTGCCGCCCGACAAAAGAGGAAACGAAGACGACGCAGAAGATAAGGATCAGTGAGTGAATGTGCGTGAACAGCTACCAACACCCCCTCCCCTCCGGATGCACGTAAGCAATCTCCCATAACAAACGACAGCACGTACCTCTTTTCTTCAGATAACGCTAAACGATTGTAGTAAAGCTAAAGATGTACTTTCGCGTGGCAGTACCTAATTTTAAAGATACGTGAGCGTGAGATGCTGTAAATTCCATTTATGTCCGAAATAACGATGGCGCGCCGTCTAGCATTCGTTCTTTGAAGCTAAGCGATCCGCGATAGAAAGCCCGACGAAGCTTTATACGTCCTTTCCTTCAACAATGCGGCGTTCAAGCCACGTGTTTACCGCGTGACCGCTTTCAACGCCATTCTAGATCTTTCTACGGCCATTCGCTCACCCGTCAGAAACGGGAGCTATGGGTCGAAGGGAACGGGGAGACGGGGTGGGCGGGGAAGAGCGCCGCGGCTACGAAGAATCCGGGGGCGAGGTGGGGCGACGGGAACGGCCGTGGAGGGGAACGGAGATACTGGCGGGAGGAGGAGGAGGAGAAGGAGCAGGAGAAAGGTCTGCGCCGCTGCAGTAATAAACCTATGCTTGTAGGATAGATCAGGGCCTTGCGACTCTCCATCAAAACCGGTGACAAAGCTTGAGGGTGCTACTATAGGAAGCGCTAGTGTCGCCGGATACTGCTGCAGGTTAGGCTTGCCAACTTTCGCAAATAAAAATTGGCTAATTTTCGCAAATATTGCCAACTTTCGCAAATAAAAATTGGCTAATTTATGAGAAATAAGGAAAGAGTTTTCAAAATGCTCAAATATTCATAATATGTAAGCAACCGCTGAAGACGCGGTCTTTTGTAACATTATGCGTCTGCTTGCATCTCCCGAACCCACGCAGCAGCCACGCACGTGTTAAGTATCGTTGGGAGCAGTTCGTACTTTAGTTTCTGTGAGAAGGTAATAGAGAAGAGCGCGCCACTGTAATGGTCTCCACCACGTTCTATGGGAGTTGAAAGGCCCTGGAATAGATGATGGACTCAGGGAAAAGCAACGATTTTCAGCAGTTTGATGGCAGGTGGGTATAGATTAAACTGCGGAAGGAGATGAACTGAGTTGACGCAGAGTGGATAAAATTGATGCATAACGCCACGTTTTCTTAAACGAATGATGCTAAAAAATAAGTGAGACAATGTGATTGAACTTGTGTGTAATGCTTGAGTAACAGTACGGCTTGCTAAAAAATAATAAGACTATACTACGGAAGTAGTACGACGATACCAAAACAACGAAATACACTAGAACATCGAGATGGGGAAGAAAGAAGTTGAAAATTCTTATTGAGTAGACTGCAAACTAATCGTAAAGTGAGAGACGTGTTAGGGCAACGATAAAGATGAAAAGGCAGGAAATAATAGACATAAAAAGAAGACACTCGCAGAAGAGAAATGAATTTGAGATTGACAAGAGAAGAAAGATAGCTGCGAATGTCTGAAGGCTACACTGGAAGATGATGGGTCGATGACGATAGGAGGCCACACGCATTTCCAGCGATTGGCCTAGAGCGACGGACGAGGCAGGTGACAGGGCGTGTCAGAACGCGTCCGGATAAGACGCCAGATGACAGCGCGGTGGACGGCGCAGGTGAGCGGCAGAGAACGGCAGTCGGTGGAAACAGCGGCCCGCTGCGATCCCGGGCATCGGCAGCGCCAAGGGATGTCTGCGGTGGCCGAGGGGTGGGACCGGACGATGGCGAAGGGCGTCTGTGGCGGCGGTGGTGGCGCGTCCGGGGGGCCACGGGGGCAGCCGCGATGAAGGCAGCGGCAGGACCGCAGCGCGGGGGGCCCGGCGGGGACGCGAGCGGGGGCGGGCGCGGGGGCGGGCCGTTGCCGCGGAGGCGCCGGCCTGAGTAACACGACACGTGCGCTGCGGCGCTCGCCTCGGCCATCGATCTGCCCCTCTCGGTACAGCAGAACCCTGGCGGTCTCCGCGCCGCCCGCTGGTAGCACCTCATCAGGCCGCGCCGGCCTGCCGCAACCTCGCTCGTTCCCCGCGCGCGCACCGCCGCGCGGCGCCGTTCCCCGCCGCTCCCCGCCCTCCCCCCCGTCCCCACGCCTCCCCTCCCCCGCCCCCACGGCACCACCCGCTTCGCCTCGCCCCCGCGGGTTTACGGCCGGCCTTCAAATTTTCGCCGTCCGCGCTCGGCCTCGAGCAGGCTTCCTGCAGTCGCGTCTCCGCGGGCGCTGCCAGTCTTATTTTTCGGCCGTCACTTCGCTCTCTGAATGGAAATGAAATTGCTGCGCTTGTGCTTGGCGACTCGTCGAGACTACGTTTCACAGCCCGGAATGTCTGGTGTTACGTTTTGCGGACAATTTCTTTTTGTATACCGCAGGAAATGTGGAATGTTATTTACAAACAATGAGAATGTTAAATAGAGAGGCACGCCGTAAGAGGCAAGGAAAAGGTAAAGATGTCACTTAAAATGTGAAATAAAATGTTTTTATGTGTGCTTAATCCTTCCAGGAAGCTACTTTACATTTGATTTTACATTAACACACATTTTTCATTTGAAGTTTTCGTATATCATGTAATCTACACTGTGACGAAATCCAGGTCGCCTGTTTTGCTTACACAGTAATCATGAATTAATTTTAGTATTTTTATTTTCATTTGTTAAATAAAAATAACTGTGATCATTTTATAAATCTTAAAATTATTGTTTAAAATAAATAAGGCCTTGTAGTACGTCGTATTTCAAAGACCATCTAAAGGTTTACTACATTGTAATTTAATCTAAAAGGTCTTCGACATCTAAGTTGGACTGAAGATACGTATTGTCTATATTGGGGTGATCGGTGAATGGCCCCTATTGATTTCGTCATGTCTGTTTATTTCGAATTGAAACCACTCTCCGATGACGTAGGTTACTCTACTTTGAAACGAGAGAAATAAAGTATTTAATTGTAACATCGACAAAAGAGTGAAAGCAGTAATAAAAAGGAAGAGGTAAACACAAGGGTAAATACAAGGGTAAAAACTGAAGAGAATTGGAAAGCGAGAGGTAGAAGGGAAAAAGATGAAAGGCCTAAACGACATATAAATGAAGGAGAAAGAATGCGACAGGTACAGCGAAAAATGAAGAGATAAAGGGAGAAGTAGAAGACATATATGAAGAACGGGAGAAAAGAAAAGTAAATTGTAGAAAGAGAAATTTAATGTTGGTAAAAGGAAATACGCAAGAATAGGTTCCAAATGACTCCGAAAAAAGATTGATGGGAAAATCTACTCGTCTGCCTCTCTCAAACGGAACAGGCGGCATTACTACGCACTTATCTTCTACCGCTAAGCTCCAGCACGAGAAGTATCGATCCGCAGTACCATCGCCGCACAGGCGATTTAACCTGCTTCAAAATATATGGAATGGAAGAAAGGAGCGAGGCGAACAGGCTATCTGCGCCTGCACGCGTGCTCCGGGCGCAGGTCATGAATAATTTATTTGACTAATGTCTTGCACTGTCAGCTCTTCAGAAATGTTAAGTCCGAAGAATGGACGTATTAAGTAGTATTCATACAAAATAACAGTATTAGAGATGATAATATTAGAAAGTTAAATTTTGTAAAGGAGTTTCGTTCATCTAAATAGCAATGAAATCAATGCAACTATGTCAAATAAAATTTGATTATGTAAATAAGAGAGCAAGCAAAATTAAAGTGGATCATTTATTAAAGAAGGTTCTGTTCTCCTTTAGTTATCATGATCTCTCCTTTAGTTAAATATTACGTTATTTGCAATTTGTAGAATTTCTAAAATATTAATTCCTACTGACCTCCGTAAGTTTTAAGAATATATACTAATTTGAAGAGAAGCGTAAGAAACTTCTTAGACTTACTCTTGATTTCATGAGCTTGCCATTTTCTAGAGGCTTACCATATACCTTCCATGATCCAATATCAAAAACGAAAGAATTAAAAAAACCTGTTTAATTATGAGAGTTACGCCTAGTTTTTCAAACGTCTCGTACCCTCTAAAGTAATACTAATATCTAAATGGTTAGGTTAATCAGTTATTTATTTATGCATTAAATTGGAACAATTCATTTCAACAATTTCATTTTCCTTTTGATTGAAAGTGATCACACATTTCATATTAATAGCAAATTAAAATTTATGACAAAAAGTAATCTCATGATAAAATAAATATTGATGGTAGATTTAAAATTGGTTTATTAAAATATGCATTTTTATACCTTTTAAAATGTCAAAATAAATATTTTAATATTTATTTGGGAATTACATAAATAAAAATAAGTATCGTAATGTTAAAATTCCATACTTTCAACGTCACAATAATACTTTCAACTTAACAAAAATAATCGGAGTTTCATTAGTGGCCTGCATCAGCAAAATGCGGATAAACATAAGAACACAACATAGTTTTTTGAAACCTAGCACTGCTTACGAACAACAATAAAATACTAACGTATAACACTACAATAAATTAAATATTTTAACAACACTCTTAACGAATACTGCAACAACAAGGCATAATATATACGGTTACACTGTTCTAATTTTTTTTCATAGCATTAATATCAACAAAGTTGGTGTTCCATAACGCAACATATGAAAAGCAAATATTTAATGTCAAACGGCCACTCTCTTGGTCTCACATGACGTCAGCTGTGTCATAAGCAGTTAGGCGCGAGTATTATACTTCAGGCAGTACACACGATATGAGAATATACGGAATAATGCAATGAAATATTCGCATTTATCAGCCAAAATCGAAACTCTTCCATTATTTTTGGATTTTCCCCGAGTTCCTGGGTATCTAACACAACCATTGATACCTCTCACACTGTCAAAGGCTCTCTGTCTCTATACGAGTATTGGGAATTAGAAATAAAGATAATTCAGGTTTTTATTCGATCAGTTTAAAATTAGAGTGGACACATATTAAAAACAAATACAAGTAAACTTTCGATTTCGTTGGAAATGAATGTTTGCAAAGCAACGTGAGCACTGTAAGCAAGTGTCGTTATTAGGTGACGCCGTGTAGAGTGTTCAGAGAGGAGCTTCCACTGACTGAACGCCGCCCACGAGGCCCTGCGTCTGCCCGGGAGCACATCCCGCCCCGCCTCCCGCCCACGCCACCCCGCCCCTGCCTTCGATTCCTCCGATGGCCTCTCCTCGTCCACAGCCCTCGCACAAGGCGCCCCACCGTCGCCGTCCCTATGCCTCCAGCCGACCCCACTTTCATCGCCCTCATTCGCCACCCCACCGCCTCCAGCACCTCCATCTCCCCTTCTCTCGCATCACTTCCGCCTCCAGCACCACCGACACCTACAACGTTCCAGCCCCTACCGCACCATCCCTATGCCTCCCGCCGGCCCCGCCTCCATCTTCCCTTCTCTCGCCTCACCTCCGCCTCCAGCACCCCGCAACCTACAACGTCCCAGCCTCTACCGCCATCATCCCTATGCCTCCTGCCGGCCCCGCTTCCGTCTCCCCTTCTCTCCCCACACCAACGCATCCAGCCCTCTCAGCATGCCAATCGGTCTAGCTGTCATTGCTACCGTCCCTATTCCTCCAGGCGCCCCTGTCCTCCTACCCCAACGTTACCAGAGGCCTCGCCATATCCATTCTCCCAACCCCCACTACCACCATCCCCTCCCTACTCCTCCCGCCGGCCACGCCTCCATCTCCCTTACTCCCGCCACACCACCGCCTCCAGCACCCCGCCACCTACAACGTCCCAGCCTCTACCGCCATCATCCCTATGCCTCCTGCCGACCCCGCTTCCGTCTCCCCTTCTCTCCCCACACCAACGCATCCAGCCCTCTCAGCATGCCAATCGGTCTAGCTGTCACTGCTACCGTCCCTATTCCTCCAGGCGCCCCCTGTCCTTCTACCCCAACGTTACCAGAGGCCTCGCCACATCCATTCTCCCAACCCCCACTACCACCGTCCCCTCCCTATTCCTCCCGCCGGCCCCGCGTCCATCGCCCTCTCTCCCGCCACCCTCTATCATCCTCCGCCGCTACCCGTCGTCGCCCCCTCTCAGACTACCCTCACCGTCTCCGTCCACCTCCGCTTCAGCCATCGAGTCCCTAAAGCCTCTACCCTTCGCGCGCTTGCCTCCACGCCCACCCACCCCTCCCTCAAGCGGCGCCAGTCGCCGGTGGCCCTCCCACACTCGCTCACGTCCACCCGCGCGCGCTTCCTGCAGCCTTTCTCGTCCCCTCGAGTCCGCTTGCCTGCGCCGGCCGCCCGCCGACCCAACAGCGCCGCTCTTGTCCTGCGCGACGACCCACCTGAGCGTTCCACATCCAACTCCGACGTTCGGTTGTGCCAGGCACTCCTTCAACACGGTATCGACTACCGAAAACCTCACTAGGCCACTTGCTTAACCACTTTCCATTTATTCTGCTTTTCTTCTCCTTCATTAAGTTCAATCTTATCCAATGTTTTGTACCGGGAGAGGTGGCTTAGTGCATCAACTGATGTCACTGCAGTGCATCTGAATGGGGGATCCTAGGTTTGTATCCCAACAGTGGCAAGATTTTCGACACTAGTTTGTCAGCTAGGTCGAATTCAGTCGCAGTCTCGAGGAGAATTCTAGACGCCGGTAGTTTTGGTAGTTTTCGGTGGTTTCTCCGATCAACACCAGGCGAATACTGGAGCAGTACTCTCACAAACGAGCCACGAACTGCGCGCGATCTTTCCTACCTCTTCCTTGTTCTATCCTCTCCCCTTACACATACACTAGCATGCACTACACTACCACACATGTCCGGAGCTTAGAACTTGTACCGGTTGCGGCGGTGTCCCGCTGGTGGGAGGTACCTGGTTGGGGAAAACCCGCGTAACCGACGGTAGGTCGGCGCCAGATCTCGCCATCCAAGGAGGGAAAGACCACTAGCACCTCCCGGGGAAACATGCACTACACTTACGGGATTAATGACCTCAGTAGTTGACGCGCCCGGAATCACTAAGAACCTACCAACCAATGTTTTAATAACTTTAATAACCAATGTTTAAATAATTTATGTATTTAAATACATAAAGTGGGTGTATTTAAAAAAAGATACTTTAAATACAGATGAGGATACCAGGGAGAGTTTCTTTTTGTTTGATTCTGGTGGTGAATGGACCTCACTAAAACAAAAATAAAAGCTCCTTTCAGCTGTTGAACTTAAATTATCTTCTTTTTAAATTATAAATCTAAGTCATTAAAAATGCTGGACAATTATCCGACAATAAAAAAAAATCTATCCTTATAACGCTGGTTTATGTGAATCAGTGCCAGTTCAACAATTGTTTTCCTTTGCCGGTTTTATACATTCGCCATCTAGAGGTTTATTGTCTGATGATTTGTTTGAAAAACTAGTCGTTTAAAAAGAAAATTCCGTTTGAGTAAGCCATATTTTTGATATTATTTTATATTTGAGTGTTTTTGTTAATATGTAAATGTTTTATATTTGAAAGTGTTTAGTAATTGTTTAGAAATTAATGACTGTCAATTACTAATTTATTGTAATTGGCAATTACAATATAATATTGCAATAAAAAGTTATCTCAATGCAAAATTATTATATTTTAATGTATTTTGAGTATTTTAAATATATGTGTATTTAGCAATAGAATAATAACAAGAAACAGCACCATTGAAACAGTTCGAACTGTTCTTCGAAAATGTGACCTCTATTCTCAAATTCAGATTAATAATATGGGGCCAAGCACCAGAAATTAAGCAAACATTCAATATACAAAAGAGAATCATTTGAACAATAAAAAATACATAAAGAATATAGTCCTCCAGACCTCAATGCAAACAACTTAACATACTTCCACTGCCTTGTATATTCATTTACGGAGTTCTAATGTTTGTAAAGAAAAATCTAATAAACAATGACACACATTACAAATTTAACTGAAGCTTACACTCGTACAGCACAAGGCAAGCATGTAACCTCCATCAACCAAAGTGCACAAGCACATTATACCGAAAGGGTACATTCTCTTCAGGTATAAAATTCTGCAACAAATTACCACTGCACTTGAGAAATGTAACAGGATTACACAACTTCAAGAATAAACTCAAACTCTTCCTTGGGCAAAAACTTTTTTATAGTGTTCAGGAAAACCTCAATAACTAATATGTGCAATGTGATTTTAGGTGCTGCAGTAAGACTAGGTGTAGAAATAGAGAAAACCTGGTGAAAACCTGTCTCCTCCTCACCATTTCAAGATTTAAACATGGAATATACTAATATTGTTAAATTATAAATAGTTGTTACCTTAATTGATATCATGTACTGTTATAATTGTTATTGCTATTATTATCATTATTATTATTATTATTATTATTACTAGTGAGAACCCGTCAAAATTTGACGGTGAGATCTGATATAAATGTAAAATACTGTGCCCAAACTAATGTTCACAGTATGTTGCATTGTTTGAATCTTCAGGGTATAACAAAAATATTCTGTGATTGGAGTTCCCAAAATTTTGAACACGTATAGCCCATGACCAGGTGGCAATGCAATATCGGCACCAAATGACACAAAAGAAATAGCACTATTATACTGACGGATATTATTTCTAAAGTTTTTTGATGTGTTATCTCCTATTAACAACTGTTTGATTTCTTCTGGCATATTGCTCGAAGGTAAACTTATTTTCCCATTTAAGCAACACAGAGTAAACTCGTTTGCAGAATTTCTCTCACATGGGAAGTACAAAGCAGAACAAAACTGACATTTCATAGACAATGACCCAACAGAAAACGAAATGACCTCACAATCACGTCACCTACGCGGACTTTCTCTTTCCCTGCGTCAAATTAATGTACGTTTGCGTCTTTTGGGGCGCGTGCACAACGATTCGAAATTCGACATAAGCTGTGAACAACTTCACTACTTCAGTACAACCGAGCAAAACCCACTGTCCGAATGTTCTCTACAAAATACACCACAAAAGCAAATACATGCAAACTGTCAACATCACAATGCAATTATTACACTGAAACAAAACCTTGACGAATTGTAAACAAATATCAACAATAAAAACAAACCACCAAGCAGCGCCACCATGAAGCAGCGTGAACTCACATCTATCGACTCATATACATCGATTTTGAAACAGCCACCCTTTGGAAGAAAATAATTGACTATTGATAAGCGTACTGTTAAAGAATTATTTAATTAATTAACTTACACAGTAAATGTTGGTGAATCAACAGAAACAATATCTGATAACACATCTAGGGATCACATTCTTTCATTTAAAGGAAAAAATACTACAATCGGTTCTGTAGAAGCTCTATACGAAGCCATGGCAGAATACCTTATTTTTTAAATATATAGATTATTATTATTATTATTATTATTATTATTATTATTATTATTATTATTATTATTATTACGTAGTAACAGTAAAGTTACTAGACCACGTGAATGTTATTTTGAAAATGAAACAAAACTAATCTTCAAATGTTAAATTATTTTCAATTAAATTATGTTAAACTATTTTGCTACTAAAGAATATCTTACTACATAATATCTTTATCTGTAATAAGTATTGTAGTATAATCCCTAGGCTAATGACCATCTCAACCAGTTTTTTTGTCGTTTCCCTGGTCCTTTGAGCAAATGCTGAGATGGCCCCTTGTTTTGCTTCAGGACAATAAATATTACTTCACTGCACTTCAGAAGATGTGTGCAATTGTACTCTCTCCATTTACATCACATTTGACTCATCTTACACGTTGTATATGTGACTCGATAAAATATTATTATTAGCAAATTAAAACCTAATAGATTTGAGTATTATTTAAATACTTGTTTGAAAAGCATTTTGGCTAAGTATTTAAATACTAAATTTAAAGTATTTTGCCCAATCCTGTATATTTAAGGTAATATGAATTTTCAATATATATTTATTTAACTTTGTAGTAAAAGCTAGTAAAAATGAACACATGATTATTTTCATTTCTAGTTTGGCGTGTTGCAGTGACAGGAGAAGAATATTTAGTTCTCCCTAATTTGTATTTTATTTTTACGGTAATGCCAATTTTCTTAATTTATATAATACGTTGTAATTAAACAATCAAACAATTAAATGCAAAAGTTTTCATGAAGTATAATAGCCTTAAAGACATTCACATATAATAGTGTGTTTTCCTTGCTTAAAGTATCCTCTTATCCACATGCACCTCTCTTTTTTTCTCTTCTTTCGACTGATTATAAAATAAGCTGCCGAAATTGCCGCGCAAATAGCTGGATCAGTTGTACAGAACAGATCCGAAGCACCGCACAGTGTTGCACCTTGTGGACAGGGGAGCGCACGTGCACTGCGTCTTTCAACTTTGCACATGCAATTTTATTCCCGTGACGCACATAAAATGCCCATCGTGTAGACGCGCCTTAAAATTAGTGGTGCTAAAACAGTACGTACTCTCTAGTCCTATTTTCACGCAAAATTAGGCGAAAAATACTCAAATTTTCGGAAAATTGTACATGACCTTATTTCGAAATATATTTTTAAGGAAAAGATTTCATTAAGGAAAAAGGTTAACTTTAATATTTTAGTTCCGAAACCCGAAAAATTAAGGTTTTCAACGAACATAAGACTCCATTCTCTTAAACGTTCTTCACATTATCTAACAACAATATTTAATAAAAAAAGATGGAGCCATTTTTTTGAAAATTTGAGAATGTTCCAGGGGCTTTATGTAAGTATCCTTCAAAATTAAAATATCGGTTTCGAATTGAAGGGGCCGCGACATCAATCAAATCGATTGGGGAATATCAATTTTGGAGAAAATCGGCTGAACTAGCCGCTTGTTTGCAGACAGACAGACTGACGGACGAACGGACAGAAGACGAAGAGACGTTTTGCCGTCGTTCGATTTTTCGGTATCCAGGACCTACAAAACATGGATTCTGGTTACACCACGTGTTAGAGGATTTTTTTCTAAATTTAGCATCTGGATTTTTCTACTTTTTCGTTACCATGGCCCTGTAATAAGAGTTTTTCTGCCAAAAATGCACAATCGTTTGCGCAGAATTACACAACTTTATCTCTACTCCGTGGTGTGAAAGCAAAAAGCAATACAGTAATAAAAATAGCCGCGTCTCGACAAGTTCCACCAACTTGATTAAATCTAGCCTGGTATGTTCTGCGACAAAAGAAATACCTGCGGTTCAATTTTCGCAGAAGATTGTGATTGCAATATATATGTCGGACTATAAAGGGCATTCCATGATATTGCTTTATATTGTGCTTCCTGCTGTGTTGTAAGCATTCCAGCAACGTGTACTATACCTCGGAGATGAGGTTCCTGCCAATTTGAAAGGTTAGACGTGCGAGGGAGGTGCAGAATTGTCGGACTAGGAGGCGGAAAGTTAACTCCGCCATATAGTGTATCATATCAGAGCGCGCCGCAGATATCGATTGCTGCCCGCAGCAGTTGCTATTAGTGTATCGAGAAAGGCACACATGAATGACGCACGGCATGCAGAATCTGGAATACCTTCTCGGAACACAAGAAGAGGAGACGAATGGGTAGTATGTCATGCCTGGACGATCTCACGATAGCCGTCATTAATGCCAGGAATATCAAGGCGTGAGGCCTCAGAGACCTGCTAACAATTATTTGGGATTTATAGTTTTCAATGTTTTAGGAAGCTGAAAACCATTGTTATTGTTTACAGTGTGATTTTAATTGAAAATATGATGTAATTTATCATAAGTTTTCGCTAGAATTATCGCAACCCTGTGGATTAAAAGAGTCGCTCTTATTCACTCGAAAACTAATGGTTCACAATTCACTACAAAAATAATTTTAGTATTTTCGTCTTAATATAATATTTTATAATACTTTGCTGTGACAGGACGGTGTACAGTCCTTTGTTTGATATTAAAATGTAATAGGTTTAAATATTAAATATAAATATTGATGCGAGAGATTTAATCGTCTTTTATATGCAGAGCCTGAAATTGAATTACAATTTTTTGTTTAAATGAAAGCACATGTATGTTATTGGTTGAATCAATTTATTAATTTATCAGAATCATGAAACTTATTAATAAAAGTAAAAATTATAAGCTCTGAGCTTCGGAGTTCACTTTCCCGTTTCTAATGCACATTACCACGGCATTGCTAGTGTTAAGGGAATTGCGTTGCTCTTCCTGCATTACCCAATGTGTGTCAGTATCGTTGGTAGACATGTACGACGCATGACTCAATGCTCAGAGACAGTTACGGCGCTTGACGTAACGACCACACCACGCCACCGTTCACTATGTAATGTCTTGACTGTGGCTCATGAAAGCTAGCTAACTGGTAGCGGAGAATCTTCAGTGTTGCGTCTAAATGGCGAAGACCAGCGTATATGTTTATAGAGGTAATTTGAACAGCGCCACGGTAAGTGGTTTTTGGTTGAATGTTCCAACGTCTTGGTTTCAAGGTGTAGGGCACTGTTTCCTACGATGCTCTATCACAGTCAGACTTCATCGCGGATAATTTGACATCGAAACGGTACATCTATGATTTTCTGCAATGGTTCGCTCAGTTGTTTGTAAACATGTGTTTCCTTGTACGAGGGCAACGTTTGTTCGGTTACTGATGCAGCTCTAAAGCGTACCTGCAAATAGTGCAGATTCAGCCATACCAAGCAACTCACCAGACCAATCCCAGTAGGAAATAAGTGCGACGGAACGGAGAATCATTTTCGGGACCCACTCGAGACACAAAAGTTTTAGGAATTGTAAGGGTTCAAGCTACATGGAAGAGAGTGTCACAAAAAACCTTAAGGATTTATAGTATAATTCCATGCTTCCACAACTGGCGGAATGCTCGCACATATAGTTACTGTAAATTGATGATTGAAAAAATTGATGTGCTGCAAATTGAAGTTTTGTTTGCGGTATTCTTTCTCTTCTTGACAAATACCTTTGTTTTATGACCCGCCCGCCAAAGTCCCACATTTTTTATCGAGTGTAATTCATAATTTTAAGTGCTTGAATGTAATTACTTTTGCCATAGATTAAATGACAGTAAAATGAGTGTTTCACATACGAGTTTTCCAATATTCGCTATTGACCCTTATCGATGTTAAAGAACTTTTTCAATTACTCTACTTGACTTAATTCCGTATTGAAAGCAGCGGTAAACATCAATGCCATACAATGAAGTTTCAAATTTAAAATGGAGGTCGTGGGGTCAGCTATACTTAGGTCATCTGCACTTTCAAAACATATTATATTTTATTCAAATAAACTAAGCCTAAGTTAAAGCTAAATAAAATCATGTAGACTGAATTGGACTTGGAAAACTAACGTGATAACAGAAGCACTTATTTGTGCTTTCAGCTTTTTTTCTTTTTAGAATTAGACTCAAAAATATTTATTACATGTGATGAAATCGTCGTCTTTCAATATAGGTATCTTGGTTCTACAAGTTTGTAATGCATTGCCAAACTGTACAAACAATATTGTACACGCCAGTAAGATTTTCTTAGTTTACTTCTAAACATAGGTGAATGGACTTTTATCCTCGCAAGGCCTCGAGTTCGTCAGATGAATAGGGGAATACTATTTTTGGAGACAATTCTGAGAACGCTTTAGACGGTGGTTTTGTTCTCAGAGAGACAAACAGGCGCACTTTAAAACGAATATTTATTTTATTTATTTATTTATTTTACGTCAAAAAACAGTTAAAAACTGCGTATGACGTGCTATGGGGAAAAGTGAATTGTGTGCACATTTTCAAAATTCTGTGATCCCTACACTAAGTCATATACTACTTAAATTTTGAATTTTTGAAAGGGAGAAAAAAAACTCCCATGTAATAAAATCTATTTTCAAGGATAAACAAGCAATAAATTTTGAATTTTGAAAGGGAGAAAAAAAAACAAAAAACTCCCATGTAAAAAAATCTATTTTCAAGGGTAAATAAGCAATAAATTTTGAATTTTGCAAGGGAGAAAAAACAACAAAAAAAACTCCCATGTAATAAAATCTATTTTCAAAGATAAATAAGCAATAGACAAACGGGCAAACATTTTCAAAACACCAACTTTGCGATGTATCCCCCTAAACGTGTATTTCCATCAACATTTCGACTATGAATTTGTGCATCATTACATCTCTTTCTATGTACTATGTTTACGCTCCGAATATTATACAAGAGAAAGCGAAATTGGAGTTTTCATGCAATATTAAATTAAACGTACATTAAATAATTGAAAATGCCAAATTAAATAAGTGCATCTTATTGTTCATCTGAAAAGCTATGTTATATAAGCACTGTTTCGTTTATGAGTGATATGTAATGCATTTCCATGGTATGCCTCGGTCCGGCAATGATGGGACAAATAGTATTTAACGAGAATTCCGAAAATTGTTTTAACAAAGAGGAACATTTGTTTTTATTTGCCATATGGCATACGTTTGACATAAGGTGACTGGCATAACTGACATTAAATGATATAAAAGTGACATCAACGTGGAAAAGATAACATGAAAAGAAGAACAAAAATATTAGTTAAAATATGTAAAAATAATTGTGTTTCTAAATGAGTTTATATTTTATATCATTTTTCGCCAAATAAAAGTCATATTAAATGTGATTAAAATAAAATTTTGTATGATTGATGTAAATGAAGGAAATATGTACAATAAAAGGGGTTTTGTTGCATTTACAAAACATGGAGTTCAAAGGAATTCATCAACTCATCTGACAGGTAGCGAACAAAATGCGTTAAATAGAATTTTCTTCTGATCAGACATTTGCTGTTGAGTATCCGGAAGTTGGATGGTGACTGATATTGAATGTAATATTTTCCAGCTGTTCAACAATATTTTTATCATTTCCAATTTGAGGGAATCATTATTTTTTATTCACCATTGTCTTTCAGGGATTGTTACCAAAACATTATCAAACAGCGATTTTGCCGCAAGATTAACAGCTGAGCTTTGTCGTAAAAGCTAGTTAGTATATCAATACGTACGTTTACTTTTTTAAACTTTTTAAGAACATCTCTATATTATTCGGTGAAGAACGTACTCATCTTTTTCTTAATTTCCCATCCCCTTCCACTTCTTCCCATTATACTCACAGTCTTGGGCTTAAATACAAATGCTTTCCGAATGCATGATATGACTTATTAACCACTTATTCCGATGCTTGCATCAAACCCATAATCCCAGCAGCCACTCAACGCCTGCAGTGGGCTCACACGTCTGCTGTTGCGACCGTGTGGCACACGTATTCCTATTGCGGCCGCACCTATCTGACGTGTTTTCATTTGCACCCCCGAGGGCCTCACCGCTGCCCCCTTTGTCAGTCCAATCCCAAAGAGAAAATGCTGCAAAGGAAAGTACATTTGTACACCCACTCCTGCCGTAAAACGTTGAGGCGAGCAACAACATTTGAAGTGTTCGTACACACATCGACCCACAGTCATACTACTCATATGCGTCAAATTGAAATAATATATGGTTGATTTTTCCCTTCCTGTGAAAGATCTTGCTCTTTGATTTGAACTTGTAAATTCAACTTCATACAGTGATGGAAATTAGTAAAGGCAAGGCAAATTTTTTAAAGAAAAACATACGTTAATTGACCAATTATCACATCATTTATTATCTAAAGTGGCCACAATTGATAGATGCAGATTGTAAGATCCGATATTGCTTCTGATTATTTGGCAAAATTGTCAAAATTGCATAAGAATAACAAAACACCCTGGAGGTGGAAATTAATATAAAGGTACACCCGAGTTAGCGCCTTTGTAGGTTTGTTTACTATTGTGTGCATAAGAGACTTGTAGTATATTGTGGACAATTCTGTTGTTGAATTGAAAATGCCACGAGGAAAACGTATATCAGAAGAAGAGAAAGGAAACATTCGTATGTATAAAGATATAGGACTCTCCAACCGTGATATCGGCAAGAAATTATGGCGATCGAGTTGTGTTATTGTTAATTCTGTCAAGCTGAGTGAACTACGACAGAAACAGTAATTATGATCCATATGAAAACTCTCAGAGGGTACCCAAATATTAATTTGGCGAAAAACAAAATGCAAACAAAATGCCATCTGATGTACTAACGAATATTTGTTTTGAGCAAAAAGTAATTTAATTAAATAACCAATACATCACAGCAATGAATAAATACACCAGAACTTCTACAGTGTACATCAGGCTCTAGCACCATTATGAGCTCCAGAATTAGCCAGACACGTTCTCGGAGTATCTATGCTCTCAGTATACGTAGCTAGACAGAGTAGTTCAGAAATCGTAGAAAACATATACAGGTTGCTTGGTCGATGTTCTTGTAATATCGTCGTCAAATAATGAGATTTTCTTCCTGAGCTTCGTAGTAGCTTACTTTCTGATACGAGAAGAACGCTGGATCGGCGTTAACGCAAATATTCGTTTCGAGAGAGTTACATGGATTAAACAAAAGTTGATTGATACGAGTTTATTTATAGGAATGGAAAAGGGATAAAGGCAAAGCAGGTGATCCGAGAACATTCTTGCTAATATTCTGCTCAGAGATACATTTCTGGCTTCAAATTCTTCTTGAAATTAAATGCGTATAATCAGGAAACAGTAAAATATGTATTTTTGGCTGTCCGGGTTGACTGTCGAGCCGCGGAAGTTTACGTTTACATTTAACAGTAAAACATGTATTTGATGTATGGAGGAAAAGTATAATATGCACAGGTTTTCTGATCTGAATCTTGGTTTCCGAATACACCGGATGGGACGAGAGTGAGTGGGGATTGATTGACTGATGTTTCTGGATACGTCAACTGTTATTGTCTTCAGTCCTGTTAGGTAGTGATCGTTTTATCCGGGAGTGTGGCACTGTTTTTCCCTCGGTGGACGACAAGATTTGGTACCGACATAATTCATGTCGGCTTACCAGTATTCGCTCGCCAGTTATCTCCCCTCAGTAAGGAACCGCCACAGCCAAGCTCTATGCCCTCGACTCCCACATGCGTGGTAGTGTAGTGCATGAAAGTTTGAGCTTCGGAAAGGAAGGAAAGACCACGCGCGACCCCTTTCCCCGTTTGTGGAGGTACGGCCCCGGCATTCTCCTGGTACTGATTGGAGAAACCACGGAAAATACCTATTAGAGACCGGGAGTGGTAGCTCAGTGCATCAACTGATGTCACAGCTATGCCCGGGAGGTCCTAGGTTAGAGTCTTGACGGTGGCAGGATTGTCCACACTAGCTTTTCAGCTAGGTCGAATTCTGTCGCTGTCTGGAGGAGAATTCTAGCGGTCAGCCGCTCTGATCGGTAGTTTTCCGTGGTTTCTCCAATCAACACCAGGCAAATGCCCGAGCAGTACCCTACCAAACGGGCCACGGACCGCACGCGATCTTTCCTTCCTCTTACACACACACACTTACTCTAACATGCACTACACTACCACATATTCCGGGAGACCGGTCGGCAGCTTTGAACTTGTCCCGGCTGGGGCGGTGTCCCGCTAGTGGGAGAGTCCTGGTTAGGGGGAAACCCCACTAGCCGACGATTGGACGGCGCCGGATCCAGCGGGAGAAGATCGCCGCCATCTCCCGAGAAAAAAACATGCACTACACTTACGGTACTAATGACGAAAGCAGTTGAAAACACGAAAAAATCAATCAATCAAAATATATTAGAGAAGCCGTTTGCTAGAATTCTCCATCCCAACACTGAATTCGCCCTAGCTACGTAGCTAGTGTCGAAAATCTACCACCGTCGAGACTCAAATCGTAGAATCTCCCGGTCAGAGTTGCTGCAGAGTCAGCGGCAATACTGTCTCTGAGCTTAACTCAGTGAGTATCAATATCAGCCGCATTACGTAGGTAATTTCTTATTCGTATCTTTTAATTAGAGACAATCGTTGGATAAATTAAATCACAAACACATCACTTAGAATCATACATATAATGGCTGGGCATCACTGTAGCCCCCTCCACAACAGTCTGCAGACCTCAAACACCTACGTCTTCCAACCACAGATGTTCTTTAAACAATTTTTCATATAACACATCTATTCATTAAATATGGTATGCATAATTGATTTCCTTTAAAATGTTGACATGAATTGTACTTGAGAAAGCGATAAACCTTAAAGCGAAACGTAGTGCAATTAGCAAAAACATTTTAATGCAATACAAATATATATGTGATTTTAAGTAATGTGTTTCTTATTTAATTTATCTAATGATTGTCTCTAATTAAATGATATGAATAATAAATAGCAACTGAACAGACAATTAGTAAACGTTAATACTTTGGTAATTTCTCTCATAAGCATAGGTCGTATTATATTTCGGGGTGTGGCGGTGTTTTTCCCTCGCTGGAACGTGAAATCCGGCGCCGACCTCCAAGTCGAGTTGTGGAATATTTTCCCTTCCAAGAATCTCACAAAGCGGCACCGCTCCAGCCACGACCAGCTTTAAGCTCTCGACGCGCCTCCAGACATATGTGATGGCGAAATGTGTATTAAGAGTGTGTGTAAGGGAAAATGCAGAAAAAAACATTGCGCGGGGTCCGTGGCCCGTTCGTTGGGGTCCTAATTCAGCATTTGTCTGGTATTTATAGGAGAAACGCGGAACACTAACGAGCAGAACAGCCGGCAGCTAAAATTCTCCTCGAGACAGTAATCGAGTTCACTCGACCTAGATAACTTGTGTCGAAAATCCACCACTGTCGGGACTCGAACCCTAGGACCTCCCGGTCAACGATGCAGACGCAACGGTATTGAGCTATCGCAGCCTGTCGGAAGGAGATAAGCGCGCTGCCGGGTGTGGTCGGACACCCCTTTCCCCGCACTCCCCTGACGCCATCGCGCGCTCCACCAGATGCAGCCCCTGGGGTGGGACTGCCTGCGGAACACCGCCTGAGTCTGGGTTACCGATTTAATCCGAGGAAATAATCCCATCGATTAGTCGCTTGGAATATATCGAACACTAGTAGATAAGCAGAAACTGTGTCCACGGAACAGTCGACGAGGTCGATGAGAATGCAGCTCTGCTGAGCCGCGTAGTGGGGATTTTCCTCATTTCCCGGAAAACTGAGCGAAAGCGCTGTGAGGTAGCCTGCGTTTGAAAAGCGTCCCTTCGCCTCCCCGACTCATGTGGCTTGCAGAGAGAATTCAATCACACAGGCATGTTGCTGTTGCTTCAAACGCACGTTTACACAAAGGAACACTAAAAATGGTGACCTCGTGGACATACAGTATATTCAAAGAAAAATGCTTAATTGAAGGATCGGGATACCCTGGGGGGCGTAATGCTCTGATATCTCTGGAAAATGAAATTCTTTCGGATTATTATATTTTCATGCCCACTTTGCTAGACCATGTGACATCCATTTCAATAATTATCAATACTTTTTGTAAACTATAATTCACTTATACTTTTAGGAGCATCGTTTTTTACTTAAAACGGAATGTTTAAAATGTGTTCTTGGTAGTCGTAGACTCGGTTGATTTTCTCAAAATAGGTCGTGTATTATTCTTTAGCAATCGCTTACTGTTCTGTAACTTCAACTTATTTTCACTTCCCAGAAATCGAATGCAGGAATCCTGTTCCAGAAAATTCGACCATTTGCCTTAGTTTTAATACTGTAGTTACAGTCGCCACTGTAACTGCCAGTTCTGCGTTCATATTCAGGAAATCGAGAATTAGGGGTCATGTTTAGCAAACTTTATGATATTTGTCAGTTTTGACAGAGCAATTACAAAACAATGACTGCCAGAAATTCGCTACGTGTCTGACTCAGATGTAATTGATTTTTGTTATTTTCAATATTACCGCGATTTCCACATGTTCAAATTGCTGCGAATAGAACCCAAAACTATTCTAGAACTTTAAATGATATTTTGGAAGGATACATACATCTTTCTTTGTAAAAATCGTTCTGTTTTACAAGAAAGAAACAGCAAATAAAACAGAAATGAATGGAAGTCAAAAACTATTTTAGAAGAGTTTTTTTAGTTCAACGAAGTTCAACTTGCCACAGTCTGCCACACGTGGGTCACAAACCAGCTGGCGTGGTGCGACACCGCGCTAGCCACAGGAATCCAGCTGCCATGCGGTGAGGGAATTTATGTTCCCACATACCGGACGCTTTCCAGAAAAGAGATGCACGAATATTACCTTTCAAAATGTTCAGTGATTCATTTCGGAGAGGGAACCATAAATATTTTTCATTGTGCTTTTTATTTCCATTAAACAAAAAACGTTATTAGTCTGGAAAATGGCCCTTCTGTTCCTTGAGTAAGAGACTAGACTGCAAAGGAGAAAGGCAAGAAATTACTCTCAATGCAAAAATACTGTTCACTTTTACTTCATACATTTATTTTATACATACATTTTCATCCCTTTTAATTTTTGTCACTACCCAGTGAGTATTTCAGTTCATTGATTGATTGATACTGATTACGGGCGCGCCAATTTCTATGGTAATTAATCCCGTCAGTGTAGTGCGTGTTTTTCATCGGAAGGTGGCGGTGGTCTTCCTCCTCTGGATGTCCAGATCCGGCGCCGACCTATCGTCGGCTAAAGGGGTTTTCCTCAACCAGGTATCTCCCGTCAGCGGGGCACCGACTCCTCCGGGACAAGTTCTAAGTCCCCGACCGGTCTCCCGGCGTGTGTGGTAGTGTAGTGCGTGTTAGTGTAAGTGTGTGTAAGAAGTGAGGATAGGACAAGGAAGAAGAAGGATTGATCGCGCGCGGTCCGTGGCCCGTTTGTTAGGATACTGCTCCAGCATTCGCCTGGTGTTGATCGGATAAACCACGGAAAATACCGACCAGAGCAGCCGACCGCTAGATTTCCCCTCCAGACAGCGACTGAATTCAGCCTAGCGGAAAAGCTACTGTTGAAAATTCTAGCGCCGTCGGGACTCGAACCTACGACCTCCCGGGCAGAGGCGCTGCAGTTACATCATTTGATGCACTGAGCCACCCACTCAGTTACCGCTCCCAGAAAGTTTCCGTTTACTTATTATGTTCCTAAAAGATGTCTTGTCTAGAGAACATTATTCTGCGTTTTATTTCGTTAAATTTAAGGTGGCCTTTTGTTAATGAACAGAGAAATCTTTTATTATTCCTGTAAATACAAAGTTAATGAAGGGTCAGGCTCGCAAAATATATTCTTTGGCTTTTGGTATCGGGTGCGTTTTGATATCCAAAAGGAGCTGTCGTTTTACCTGCGATCGAGAGAAATTATTTGTTGTAACTGATGAATGTTCGCCATACATGAGCTTTCATTAAACGACGTATACAATTCCAACGTCGCTGTGCACCTGTCTGTCTCTGGCTTTTACATCGACGTGACGGTATTTCATTAAGTTACAACTAACAGAAAAATAATGAGTATATTAGGCTCTAAAGCTCTATTTTATACTTTACTTTAAACGCGCACAGTAACAAAAAATCATTCTTTTATTTTATTAATTCAGAAAATCAGTAAAAACGTGGGATAAAAGCACATTTATTATTCAATGGCAAGGTAAATGATTATTACAAAATCCGTGATTTGCAACGAGACGTGTCAACAATGCCAAATCAATATTAAAGACTTTAAAAAAGCCGCAGTAAACGGAATTTTTTCTAACGTTTACGATCTACATGCTCAATGTGTGAACTACACTTGATACTTCAAGGTGCGAAGGTCATGCATGTAAATCAAATTTCTATGCATTTATTTATTTATTTATTTATTTACGTCAAAAAACAGTTAAAAACTGCGTATGACGGGCTATGGGGAAAAGTGAATTGTGTGCACATTTTCAAAATTCTGTGATCCCTACACTAAATCATATACTACTTAAGTTTTGAATTTTGAAAGGGAGAAAAAAAAACAAAAAAACTCCCATGTAATAAAATGGCACAACATGGTTTTAAATGATATTCTTCCCAATAATTTATGGAAGTAAGAGTAATAAGTAGGCTTGCCAATGTCAATGTAGTATAAATGTCAATGGAAAAAGTGAAAAAGTAAAATTCATTACAAAAACTGAAAGGTGGTACTGATTTTGTTCCGAAACCTACTCGTCGGGAACCGGATCTGCATACAATACTTCTTCATATGCATCCCAAAGTAAAAATCGAGACTTATATATCCTTCAACTATGTTTGATCTGTAGTTTTCCTCAGTTTTTGTGATCAATACCAGGCCAATGCCGGAGCAGTAACATAACAAACGGGCCATGGACCGCGCGCGATCTCTCCTTCCTCTTCCTTGTCCTATTCTCATCCCTTACTTTCACACACTTACTATGACATCCACTTCACTACCTCAAATGCCGGGAGATCGTCTGGAACTTGAGTTTGTCCCAACTGAGGCGGTGCCCCGGTGGTGGGAGATACCTGGTTAGGGAAGACCCCGCTAGCCGACGTTACGTCGGTACCGGATCTCATCATTCAGCGTGGGAAGAATACCGCCCCTGGGGTACAGGATGCACCACACTTACGGGACTAATCACCTTAGCTGACGCATCCGCAACCACTAATCAATCAATCATTGTTCATGTTCGTTGAATCTGATCCTTCGTCCATTAACTACGCCAATTTCCTCATCGACGTCGATTCCTCATCGAGCTATATGGTCATGCCTCACAGGAAAAAATAAGATGTTCCCCAGGATGTAATATATAATTCGACATGAACATTGAATTCATCTCGTTTGTTCATGGTTTGAAAATTTAACACTCACGCACAAATCATCAATTAATTGTCGAGTCATTGTGTCCATTCTTACATAAACGGCAGGTCGTGCAGAACCAGGAAATCTTTTGAAAGCTAAGCACACCTTTAAGGAGAAATGTTTTGAAATGACAGAAAAATTATATTTTACATGAAACTATTTCACGAAAATGTCAAAAAATGTTATGAAACTAAAATATTTCTTTCAACATATCATATCATGCCATCACAACATGTGTAACTTACTCGTGTCCTACGTTTCATAAACCGATTGTCTACAACATTTTCACAGATTTGGCCGCTCAGGCAGTCGGATTCCTTCCCTTGTCCCAGCGAGAGGGAACACGACAATTCACACAACACGCACATACGCTCTTACGCTCACACGTTCTTACAAACACACACACAATTTCACCGCTCTTACACGAACTCCTACACACACACTCTTACACACACACACACACACACACACACACACACACACTGCACTGATATTTGACGGCAGCGGTGAGCAAGGGAGATTATTTGAGAGCGGAAAAGTCTCAGCTCACTAAGTGAACAAAAAAACAAATGAAGCATTTTTATTCTGCATTTTAACTGGTTTAATTGATGCATAGCATAGTTTAAGTAGTAAATCAATTGTTTTTATTATGAACGTATCAGCTTGTAAGGCAGTTTGATTTATGGTGTGTGAATGTGGTCTATTCTTATATGTATTGCCGTTGAATATAAGGGTTGAAATAAATCAACGTACTATAATAATTGCAGTACAGCATGAACATATACATAGATAATACATAAAAACAATTATTACAAGTACTCATTAAAATAGAATATTGATCAATTCGTAATACAAATGTCATAAATAGAATTAGTATTTAAAAATTATTTATTTTTATTATTTTATATTTATTATGTACTAGCGGAATCCGGCAGACGTTCTGCCCTTCATCTTCCTCTCTCCCTCCCTCCGTCTCTCCCCGTCTCTCTCCGTCTCTCCCTCTCTCCCTCTCCGTCTCTCTCTCTCCTCGTCTCTCTCTCCGTCAATATACTATTGCATCTTGAGCATATTCTTGCATGTGATGAGGACTGCCTGTGTATGAAGATGGCAAAATAGTTAGCTTTCCAACGTTGGTTGTATTTTTTTGTATTGACTTTTTTGTTAATTAACTGTAAATGAGAACAGGTAATGTTTTACATGTGACTGCGGTTGTCGTTACCTAGTATGGCGAGTGTTCCCCTCGCTTCCGGCAGATTGCGCCTCTGCTGGTACACAGCTGACCGTTAAAAAAGCTGTTTTCTCGCGGTCGTGGGTATGTTACTGACGCGGCATATAGATAAATACAATCTTTGATGCGGGTTGTATATCGTGCCAAAATTTGAGCTCAATCGGTTCAGACGTTTTTGAAGCATACACAAGCATACACACACACACACACACACGCACACACACACACACACACACACACACACACACACACACACACACACACACACACGCGCGCGCGCGCGCGCGCGTGCGTGCGTGTTTACATTGTGATGTCATCTACATTTTAATCAACAGTTTGTGTACTGATAACGAAAGAAAATTTCAAATTGTGGTCAGATATGGTTCAAATTTACTTTCTTCAGAAACCAGTCATTCACAAATGTAAGGAGATCCGAACACATATTATGATGAATGCAGAATTAAACAAACGTGGAAAGCATATTGGAGGAAAATTTCTGTACAAATTTAATAAGTATGTTGCACAATAACATCGATCTTGAAACTCCTGCATCAGAGTTTAATTAATTCTAATTGGAAATCTGTGGGTACTTTCTAATATTTACTACATACGCAGTAACAAATTTACGACGTCCATCTGCAGCATTACCAAATATTGAAAACGAGAATTAACTTCTGATTTAAATGATATCGGCTTTCGAAAGCGAAAAGGATTGACATAAATGTATGAACTGATTTGATGCAGCTTCGGTGTCTTCCGCCAATCTTCGTGCGTCATGTTACTCCCTTCGTGGATTCCAGCGTGTCTGCCTGCCGATTTGCCCACGAGCAAATCTGTTGCCCTTTGTTGTCCTTTCAGTTCGTGCCCGCCCTAGTCTACAAATTTTTCAATGGGCTCTGGTGCAGCTTCTCTGGCTCATCTACAGTAATTTTTATCGGTTCCTCAAGAGCATACTTCACATATATTATAATTGCATGCATTATTCGAATAAAATAATGTATTTAATAGATCATGCTTCTCATTTATTTTATCTTAAACTCGGTATGTTTTATCTCTAACAATGATTATCATTTTTTCTATTATTTTTAGAATTTGTCAGAATTTTTTATTATCCAGAGTTCAAAACAAGTTTTACTATAATTTTTCAGTATTATTTGCATCGTTCGTCAGTGTCAGTATTTTCAAGCATGAATAAGAAATCTACATGTCCGATCATTAAAATAGAAAACAGTGTAATTTGTACGTCATTCTCCTCATTTGTTTTATCATATATTCAATATAATTTATCTCTGAATGAAGCAATTCTTTATAACTATGTTTGATTTTGTTTAATCCATTTCTCTAAACAATTTTATTGTCAATTTTCAGAATGAACATATGAAGATGTCTATACATTAAACGTAGGAAACTCATGCTATACCTATGTTAACGAACAATAAATATCTCATGTTGAGAATTTTTTAGTTTTTTGATTGTCTATATTATTTTTCGAAACGTCTACTGCCGTAATTTTATTAATACAGACAATCATATTGGTTTTTGAAATTGACCAAACAACTAGAATATTGTCGTCATAAATCAGTGAACCTTGCTTTACAGAATGAGAGGTCTTTTGTTCACGGCGTTTTAAAAAACAAGGAATTCTAGGAAACTCGTGAATACATTAGCCAGCGAGAGAATTCGTGAAACAATAGTTATTAATAAGAATTTCGATAATGCTTTTAATCCAATTGGACGTACACAGGAAAGTTCCAGAAAAGATGGATAAAGCTAACACACAATTTATATTTTTCCAGCTATGCAACGACAATATTTTCCCCTTTTTCATTCTTGTAAATGGGTGCCTGTTACGACTAATTTTCTGCTTGTCTGTTTCAACAAATCGCCAAATGCAATATTGTTATGGTTGTTAGGAGAGTGAATTAAAAAAAATACCCTCAAAAACGTTTACTGTCGTTTGATAAAGCTGGGTATATTTTGTTCTTTATGCAGTTCATAATTACTCCGAGATAATGTGCAATGTGATTCAGTGGTACTTTATTGCTGCTACTTAGTTACATATATTGCTACTTATGGGGTAAGGCGAATTAGAATGCGTCACTAAGCGTTCCTGCCGCTTGTCGGCTGCGTGGTCCCGGGAGGGACTTTGTTGAGGACGAGGAGGGATGTTGGGGAGGAGGGTGCTGGGTTAAGTTGGTATTACCGTGCGTCACGCACCTGTGAGTCACTAGAGTGCGGGTGCTGACGTGCAATTTGAGAAGTGCCAAGAATAGAGCACGTCAGCACAAACAAAAATATCAATAAACGAGCATTATCTAAGCTGATTACGTACCCCAGGAAATTCAGTACTTCAATCTCATAAAATGCAGAAAATTATTCAGGTTGCAAGCAAAATGTATGAAACATTGGCCACTAGCATCGTAAATTAAAGAATAAGGTTAGCAAAGAAATTGTTTTGGGAACCTGCCATTTCCAGATATACCGTCCGTCTAGTGTTTTAAGGACCTGAATAATCTTGAAAAGAGGTATGTGTCAAATAAATGCTCCAGAAATACATCTATACACTTCGCTGGCTACAATTATTTTACTAAATTAAATTTAAGAAAGTAATGAATATATCCGACAATAAGTAAAATGGCATCAGTATTTGGAAAAGATAATGAAGCATACATCAAATTGCCTCTAGTATCTTCAAATAAATCCGGAATAAATGTCGTGTCTGAAATAAAACTACAATTCTGTAGGAGAACTACAGTCGGCGGACAGTTCAACTGAAAAAGTAAATGCTTGGTATCGGAACTGGTTCAAACTGAAATGTATATGTGATGGTCCTTTCCACATCAATAGGACACATAAGAGCTATCGGCGAAGCATTATGAGAGCATGTATGGTCAGCATCATATTTGGTTTGATTCACCCGGTCGACGCTGTAAATGATTTCGTATGACTTTCTCCGAATGTTTTTGGATTCACATAACTCAGGAACAAAACACGATCAACACAAAAATTCATTCTATGAAATTGGTATTGGCATGTAGGCACTGCGAAAGCGACTAATGATACCTCCAAAGCACCGTGCGTTGTGTTTGTTCACCAAGACTGTGTGGAGCCTCCCGCTCGGAAATTAAAATCGAACGCGCTTTTGCGTTTTATGAGTTTCTCCCTCGCAAAGCTCTTTGCGTAACTAATCGCCCTGTCGGAATTCAAAGTGAAACTGTGTGCCTCATTCTCATAGCCATATATTTTTACAGGTACGGTACTTCACATTCTGGATATAAATTTATGCTAGACCATGAAACACATTAGATACGAATTGCAAGAGGTCAAGAAACGTGCAGTCGACTCCGGTTACAGTGAACTTCTGGGACTAATATATTTGGTTCACTATATCAGAGGTTCAATATACACGATGATGTCAAAAATTAAATAAATTTTTTCCACAATGATTAATTTTATTAATATAGACATACAGCAAAATACATGAACAGCATCAACTGAAAATTTCAGTATCTAAATTTGACCTTGAAAAATCTATTATTTTTAATTGTTTCTTCGTTCCTTTTTCATTTATAATTTCTTCTAGATCCTTATCTAGTTCGTTCTCTGCCATAATAGATTCTGCATTGTACGCTATCTGTAAGCATTGTAATGCAGACTTGATACCCTTCAATGTTTCTTGCACTTGCTGGAACACCGTCCCACACTCCGAAGACCTTTATTCGCCTAAACGTTCGAGATCCTTTCGGTAGCGGCATGAGGCAAGCGGCTAATGAAACTGATTGCTGAATGAAACATTCCGAGCCCGTTACCTCTTCTTCAGGGGAGACGTTCCTTGATTGCGACGTTTGGCCGACGATAATTTTTCCTAAGCTGCCTAGTGAATATGAGGCGAGCTGATATTTTTTCAGTAGGGAATTAATTCTTCAGGACTTATTTCCCTCCACTCACTGTAGCTGAGGTTCAGTGTCTACTATAATCGAATCTTCTAATGATTATTTGTAATGTGAACCTGACCAGTGGCTTAGGTTCACTATAACCGAGAGTTTCCTATATCCGAGTTCTACTATAATCGGAGTCGACTCAACGGCAGATTGCTCAAGTGTGACGACGAATTCTGCAAACAAGGAGGTCGTGTATTGAATTCCCGAAGGCCGAAGTTTGACATATCCGTTTTGAACACATTTGATATTTCAAATCAAATATATTGAAGAAGATTTGTAATACGTCAAAATACGAATACCTCTATATCTCGGAGTGGAAATGTTCTAGCAGAGAAGCTCTGGGCGCGAGGAGTATGTCCCTGATGGAAAACGTGTTACAACAAAACTTTATGTGGATACCTTCCCACGATCTTTACCCCCTCAGGTGGCTCAGGGCATCAACTGATGTGACGGCAGGGCCTCTACCGGAAGCCCGAGCGTTCGAATCCCGGAGGGGGAAGTATTTTCGACACTACCGAGATAGCTGACTGAATTCAGCTGTGTGGGAGAAGAAGTCTAATGTCCGGCTGCTCTGTTCGGTAATTTTCCGTGTTTTCTTAGATCAATAATAGCGAATGCTTCAACAATATATTATAAAAAGAGCCACGGACCACGCACAAACTTTCCTTCCTTATACTTGTCCTATCCTCACCCTCTTACTTCTACATGCACTACACAACCAGAAATGTCGGGAGACTCTTCGGACTTAAGAGTTTGTCCTAGCTGGGGCGGTCCCCCGCTGGTGGAAGACGCCTGGACGATAAAGCCCGCAAACTGACGGGTAGTTTGAGCTCAGATTTCGTCATCCATCTGGAGAAAAATAATACCTCCTCTCGACATAAAACATATATTCTACACTTACGGACTAATGGCCAGAGAAATTGACGCGTCCGGAAACACGAAGTAATCAATCACTCACCCTACGTCCTTGACATCGTAGCAGGCATGCATTAGTTTTTCAAACGAACACACACACAATGAACAAGACATAATTTACATAACGATCATTGTTTTGTTTATAAATTATTTCATTATTTTCGCTCTTGGTGGATATCGTGGAGGCGATCTAATGCTCGTGTTTTACCATTCTGTTAGCTCATTAGACGTTATTGGACTTCATTGTGGTTGGTACCTGAGGAAAAGAGCGACTACAAATGTCTAGAAGTACTGGATGTACGTGTATGTATTGATGAATATGAAGAGGAGGCAGATGAGATGCAGAGAAGACGTAAGTAAATAAATTAAACCATCCACAAAAGTCCTACAATCTTTCCAGCAAAAGAGAATGCACGATTTTGACTCTAAAGCAGTTGCTTACAATGAAATTGGAATAAAATAGAACTCTGGAAACATCTCAAGTGCGTATCATAGTTCTTTCATGTTCATATAAACAGTAATTTCTCAATTGTTCGAAACTTTTCTTTGACACACTTTACGGTATTCTGCAAAATAAGAAGTAATAAAGGAAAGTAGTTGTCTGTCGCTGGAAATCGTAGACCGACACGAGTATATCATCTGAATTAAGGAACTATTTTATAGACACTTATATTTCGATCATGTTAAATTCCACCCAGTTCAACACAGTCGTTTCCACTGTGGGAAAGCAAATGCAGAAATACCAATACTCCGAGAAAAGTGGTTAGGGAAATCAAACAGTCTGGTCATATCCTTACGCAGAGTAAATATCACTTTGTAATTACAAACCGAACCAGAGAATGCAAATGGCAAAAGACCAATACAAGAACGTCAAAATACCACACACAATCAGAGCAAATAACCAAACACGCGCCTAATACGTTGTGAAATGGAACCGCACAAAACCACGGATATATTAGATATGTTGAAAATAATGATAATATAATAATATTCATTTGAGATAAATATTTGCGCCCACATTTAATCATTATATTTTGTCACGTAAATGTGAATTTAGTACAGCTAAAAAGAAACAGATGAGCACATAATAAAAATTGATTTGTTATCTCGAATGTATCAGTGCAATTGTTGAATCAAATTTTAATTGCATTCAATTGGGATCGATAAGTAATGGCGACTTGCCGGCATACATGTCTCACCATATCAGTTCGACGTTTTAGTTTTGTACTAGTTAGTACTTTTAAGAACTTGGTGGAACGGTTCTGATATTCTGTTTTAGCCAAATGAGTGCACACACATTGACATCCAATTAAGATTAATTTGGAAAATAAAATATTTATTAATGGTAGGAAACTATTATTATTTTGATTACTTGATAAGGGATCACATATGCAAATCGTATATATGTCGTATCATTTATGAACTCTTGAAAATAATTTACCAATTTATCATGGTTGGTCAGGGTGGTTTTATTAATTATTTATTTTTGTATGCGCGATAGGGAAAAAGTAAAACACCGTTACATTTGTTATTTAGCGTCGCTAATACGTTGCGGCGAAAAAAAGTCAAAAAGTTTGCACAACACACACATGGGAAAATAAAAGAAACGTAAATACAAAAAAAAAAAAAAAAAAAAACAACTTCGAAAAGAACCAATCGAATAAAAATTCCTCGAAAGTTTAAACGTTAGTGGTTTAGATGACTTTTCTATTCTTCTTAGTTCGTTAGTATTAAAATGACCCAAGTAAAAATTACCAGATGTGCCGCACGTCCTGCGTAGTAGTGTTACGAAACGACGACGAAATATATGCTATTTATATTAGTTTGTTATCATCAGGAAGCATTGGGCGAAGCTCATATGCCGTGTCAAAAACCTAGTGCAGTCTTTAAAATTTAGCCAATAAATCAAACTTCCTAGCTTATGAGTGCAACAAACATTTTTACAGGCAAAAATTGAAATGCTAAACGCTCCAGTTACGTGTAGTTTGAATCGTTGAAGAAAGTTGATTTATTTATTTATTTATTTATTTATTTTATTTATTTCATTTATTTATTTATTTATTTATTTATTTATTTATTTATTTATTTATTTATTTATTTTATTTATTTATTTATTATTTATTTATTTATTTATTTATTTATTTATTTATTTATTTATTTATTTATTTATTTATTTATTTATTTATTTATTTATTTATTTATTTTTATTTATTTATTTATTTATTTATTTATTTATTTATTTATTTATTTATTTATTTATTTATTTATTTATTTATTTATTTATTTATTTATTTATTTATTTATTTATTTATTTATTTATTTATTTATTTATTTATTTATTTATTTATTTATTTATTTATTTATTTATTTATTTATTTATTTATTTATTTATTTATTTATTTATTTATTTATTTATTTATTTATTTATTTATTTATTTATTTATTTATTTATTTATTTATTTATTTATTTATTTATTTATTTATTTATTTATTTATTTATTTATTTATTTATTTATTTATTTATTTAGTCAAAAACTGTATGTGACGTATTGGGGAGAAAATCATCTGCGCACGCTTTCTTGAGTTTCAGAATCACTTCCCAATAATTTAACTATTAATAGTTGAAAAATAATAATAAAAACAAATTTAAAAAAGCGAGAGATTAACATTTAAAAATCTAGATATTTTCGTTGCCAAATTACAGAAAACTTATTGTTAACGGTAAAGGAACGAACAGATTTGATTTTTCTGTATTGTTAACAAAATAGAAACTCACCCTAAGCTCTACTACCACTATCACTACCACTATCTACCAATCGGCATTTTGAAACATTACAAGAATCGGAACCATTGAAATGGTCACCATCTAGAAACAGAACAAACCATTAAAAATATTTCAGTGTATGTTATTTTCAATGACTTCTAGAACATTCACACCAATTTAAAGAAAGCGAAACCACTAGATTGGTCGGGTCTGCGTATTAAACGAATGTACTACAGACAAACAAAATGCCGAATGAGTTGAGACGGGATATAACCGATTCGAAATGGATGTTGGATATTTAGAAAACGTGCTTATTTTGTTACTTGGTATTTTGTGTATATAGTATTAACATTAAATGTAGTAGGTAAGTGGAAATATTTTTCATATTTAAAAAAATGTAGTACGTATAGGGTTTCACCACTGATAACTTTTCCTTTGGCAGTTTTCTGAGATTAACATTTTCAGGAATTACGATACACGTTCTTGCTTTCTATTGAACATAGTTCTGAAATTTGCAGTCATTAAAAAGTTACTGTTAATAAGCTGTTAGACAATTATCAAAAACTTACAGTCATTATTGTGTGTAGCGTATCATAAAGAATTAAAAAATAAACGAAATATTTTGTGATAAAATCAAAATATTCGTGCATATTTTTAAAATAAATTGTTATAATGTGTATTATTTATCTTCAATTGCAACTCTTTGTACTTTTCCGTAGAAAGTGCACTTTTGTCGGTAAAGTTGCAGTAAAAACGGCGATTTTTTACATCACTGATTGTGGGTTCTTGATACCGAAAGTTGGATAATTCATGCTTAGATTCATCTGTTTACAATCATAATCCATGCTCTCTAAGTTTTTGAATTATTTTACAACACGTATTTGTTTATATCTGTTACTCTACGACACGCACAGACACAAACATCCGCAGGTAAAGGTACACACTGTCTCTGAGTCTGTCTGTGTTCCTCTTCCGCCTGTTAACCACTTTAAAAGTTTAATAAAATACATAATAAGTAGGAGGTCGTTCAAGAATATACGTACGCAATTAGTAGAAAGGTACACACGCGTGACAGTAGTGAAAACGAGCGAGGAGGGGTTCATGGGAGAGAAACACACTTATTGCATTTGTGTGAGTATATTTATTAACTTCAAAATCAAGATGGATATTAAATTAATCAGTAATATATCTCATAGCGAATGATTACATTTGTATACTCTACGTGATTTTACTCAAATGTAGTGAAATTATCTTCGTGTAACTCAGCAAATGAGGAGTAGGGGAGGATTGAAAATAAAGCATTTAATTCATCAGTAAGAACTACAAAATGTCACAAAGGAGTTTTGAATTAGCTAAAATAATGCGTATGTATTCTTGAACTACCACCAACATAAAGTAGAATGGAAGGGCATATTTTAAGCTTACAAGCGAAAACAAAATGCATATTGCGCTAAATACATTCAGGAGAAGAAAATATCAAGGAATTGATAAGTCCAAAAATTAAATCAAGGAACGAATTACGTCTTTCATGTAACTTAAACGTGGCTTCTCTACTATCCAGGTGTGCTGCAATCTACCAGATCTCCCAACGGGAAAGTTTCCGACAGAGAGACAGTTCAAGAAAATACATTAGGTACTAATGACTACACGATACTAATGACTACGTGGAGCGGACCCTTGTAGCTAATTAGTTGTCCCCCGAGAACACTGAGCGGAGATTCCCTTTCGGAGGTAAGAGATGAAGGAACGTGAAAGACAAGGATAGGGAACACTCGCGTTTAATTTTTGAGAGGCAAGTCACATTAATATTTTTTTTCGTTTGAAAGAAGAGATATTCGAAAGTATAGGAAAGGCGCAACTATTCTTAGAGACAATTCTTCGTTTTGTGGGCCGCGATGAGAGTTTATTCGAGAAATTCAAGGAGAAGTAACAACTTCCTAACAGTCTGATTATATTGAAAGGAAAGATGATTAACATGATACATATCTATATTCAAAAGCATTTGGCGAAACTGTGCTGTTATAATTTCTTTTCATTTGTTTCTCTTCTAATATCTATTTAATCTACTAAAGAACTACTAAATCTCTACTAAAGATCCTCTGGGATGGCTCATGGGCAGCGTACTAGCTTCCCGTGCTGTGGTCCCGGGTTTCATTCCCGGTCGAGGCAAAAATAGAATTGTAGCTTTCCTTTGAAATCGTATCTGTTTCTGTAGCTGTGTGAAGAAGAAAAGCTCAAGCAAACGGATCTTGCTAGTTACGGTGAAGAGAATACGTCACGTTCCCCTCATGTCGCTCTTACTCCCAAGCATGGGAATTTAATTAGGCCTAGGCATGGGGGACACCGGTAGCTGGCCGGCGAAGTCGGGCTACCAACCCAATAATGGCAAATAAGTATGTACTTTACTAAAAAAGTAAGAGTGTGAGGAACATGAATTAAACGGTCCAACGGTTTGAAATTCTCTCGTCTACCAACAAAATTACAATTGCGGGAAGTCTTTATACTCTGAATTTCACTGGTGTATTAATTTTATTTATACACACATTATGACAATATTAATAAAATTCGAGTTTTACTAGAGTTCCTGAATTTTAAATCCAGCATCATAGGGCAGTCTATTGTAGATATTTAATACCTTGATAACAACATAAAAACTTGAGAGAAATCATATTAAGCAACTTAACAGCATCAATATTCATCATAAATTTATATCGTCAAAAACCGTATTCAACGTACGGGGAGATCTTAAATATGAAAAGCATGTATGTCTACGCTTCTGACATGACAATCAGAATATGACTATATTACACATGTGATTATGTTGTATAATTTATAAACTGAACATGAATAATAAAATGAACATGAATAATAAACGTGTTTGAATTGCTGTTTCTTTCATTTCTAATTCAGTAAAGTGCCTTTACATTTTTATGACAAAACATGCACACAATTTTTTTATTTTACGTCTGAGAGTTTACATAAAACAATCTTGTTTCGAAACATGCAGGGGAACGAAACTGATACTGAGGCTATTATGGAATATTGGACACTATTTCATTTAATTTGTTTACTTTTGTAGCACTGACTGCGATGCTCATCTGTGAGCATTTGCGCATACTTGCTTGTGTAACGTTCTCGTCGTCATTAATCACTATCAATTCATGGCGTTCTATAACTCCACTGTTAGAACGGAATTGTGAAACACATTCATAGAAAGTGTTGAACACCGACCCAGTCTAAGCAACCTGCCTCACGTTTCGAATTGAATCGAATAATGGGTTTGAGCAAGGGCTCGTAAACTGATACGCGATCGACGGGCAATATGAGTGCAACCAGCTGGTAATACAGGAAACCAGTTACCCGCGTTATTGAGCTCATAAATCAAAAGCTGTAAAAAGGAAACAAAAACTACAAATATCTGGAAGAGCCTATAGAACGGCAACAGATATAGCGGCAATCTACTCTCGGGGGACGACCATTGTTCTTTTCCGGTTAACCGGAAACCTGGCCGTGATTGTGTTCGCGAGGACATGAGCCCGGGATACAAACGAAATTAACGAGCTTTGTCAGCACACGGATTTGTTGAGCGGCGCTCCGCAGTTCCCGGTGCGGCCGCCGGGCCGTGAGCGATAGCCGGGGCACGGCGTGTCACCCCGTGCCGCCCCTCACGTGACGCTCCCTGCACCCCGTCACCCCCCCGGGCTCCGCACCCCCCTCCACACTCCATCCCGCTGCCAACCCCAACCGCTCCGCTTTCTCTCACGGGTCGCGGAGCTACAGGGTAAAAATTAGCAGCTCTTTCATTAAATTAGCATTATATTTCTGCTTCCGATCCCGTAGGATGGAAGGTTACCGTGTTCTCCTGCCGATGCTGCCCCACGACCCTTGTAAATTTCAGATGGCTGGTCCGTTCCTGCAAAAATTCAGAGGGTGGTAATTACCTTGTTCGACCATCAGATTTTACGGACTTTCCCACCGCTGCGGGAACGTAGTGAGCTGCATTGCGCGCTGTACACGCTAGCTCCGTTCTCTTTGCACAATTGATGTTTGCACGAAACATGTAGACGGTTCTCGTTACATTTTGTACAACAAATGCTGGTTGTTTTACATGACATTTACGGAAAATAAGGTCATAATACAGGTCAGCTTTGATAAATGAATGTACGCCGCATTAATATTAATTTTTGACTATCATATTAACAAATAAGGAACTTGAAAAAGAGTAAAGTTAACATTTTTTAGTACTAAAAATTAAAATCAAAATGATAAAAAGATGAAAAAGACACAACATCCCGTTTGAAAATGAAAGGAGACTAAATCATTCTTTGTCAAAAAATTGAAAGAAAACATGTGGCTGTTCGAAAATCATCTTCTTATTTGTCTTTGATGCACGATATGTAACATATCACCTTGAACTACTTAAAAACGGGCAATTTCATGCCCGCCATATACTTCTGGAAGAGAGCTAATAGGGCGGCCTTTGATGACTCAAGCTATCGACACCATTGGGAATATTGTTAACACCTCTGAAGCCAACTCAATACCTGATATTTATTATTCTTTTACAAGGAGAATTAAGGATACATGGTTATTTAATATCTATGAAATGCAAATTATCTTTCCCTCTTTGCGTCATTTAATCATGAACAACTGTCTAAAAATGATATTAATACTACATATTGTACACAGACAATACGTTTTGGCTCGTAATTCAGTTTTGTAAACAAAACATAAAATAGATTTTTCTCTGAAAAAATATTATAAAACCTTAGAAAATCGATAAGTTTAATTGTATTTTCTGTTTATTTTTAATATGAAACTGAAAAGCGAACGTCGATGGTACTTAGAAACTTTATTCAAATAACAGGAATTTCTGCCATTTAAATCAACGTCAGAGACAATGTCTAAGGACAAAAGCATAAAGATCTCGCCGCCTATTGGTCGCTTGGTTGTCTGAACGGCGCCGCCGTGGCGACTCAACCAAAGTCGCAAAGTAAACAAGTTCAATTGAGCCGCGACTCTTGAATCACCAACAGTAGTGAAGGGTTCTCTAATGGACTGGACGGCATAATAATTACATTGTGGCGTTTGAGTATCTCAGAGTAAAATGGTGGAATTGAGTAAATGAGGCAGTTCCCAGTGGCTTTTAGGAGTTGCGACGGAGCAAATAGCTTATCTCAAGAGACATCCCCAGCGTATTGAGATAATGTCTGTTTTGTAGAACTAATGGCGTCCTTCCCAACGTACTAAATCGTCAGAAGCGACTATCTCACTATATATTTTCTAAATATAATAGTGGTCTACAGCAGCCAGAATTGCTGCTAAAAGAAACATATAAAATTATTTCCAAAATAACAGCAAGCTTACTGCCAAAGAACGACAAGTGATATATTCTCGTGTACACTGTAATAAATTAAATCTTTTAATAAAAAACAATATTTTCTAATACTCACAATAATACAGTATTGTGTATACAGACACAGAATACAACAGTTATTTGCATACCGAAAATGTAAGAAAATGTTGCTGTTCCATAACGCATCACGTGAATTGTTATTTATTTATTTAGTAAAAACTGTACGTGACGTATGGGGGAGAAATCATCTGCGCACGCTTTCTTGAGTTTCAGAATCACTTCCCAATAATTTAACCATTAATAGTTGAAAAATAATAATAATAATAATAATAATAATAATAATAATAATAATAATAATAATAATAATAATAATAATAATAATAATAATAAAACAAATTTAAAAAAGGGAGAGATTAACATTTCAAAAACTAGATATTTTCGTTGTCAAATTATAGAAAACTTATTTTTACGGTAAAGGAACGAACAGAATTGATTTTTCTGTATTTTAACAAAATAGAAACTCACCCTAAGCTCTACTACCACTACAAGCAAAGGGAAAGTTCAACAAAACGTGCGCATAGTGAAGCTACATTTACGTCCAGAAGCAAATCAAGGGGCCATCTCAGCATTTTCTCAATGGATCAGGGAAACTGGACAAAAACCCGATTGAGATGGGGGTCATTGACCCGGAAGTACATTATTTGTTACAGGCATATTGAGTCTTTTTTTAAAATTATACAATGCAAATGTAAACTAATTCATTATACTATATCTTGGTTTTGTTAAAGTAAACATTGTTTTTCGTTTTGAGGATTGACGATTTTGACGAATTGCAAATATTGAATGGCGGGAGGGCTCTCTATAGGATCCTAGCTGTCGTATGACCTCAGCTGTGTCGTAAGCTTAAGCAGTGGCACACTGAGCACGATAATTCAATCGGTGCGCGAAGTATGATAATAGGTGGAATAACAATAAAACAGTTGCTTTTTCATTCAAAATCAAAACTGTTTAATTGTCTTTTCAATTTTTTCGAGTTCCTGGGTATCTAAGCAAACCATACACATCTCTCACATGGTTAGAGGTTGAATAGATTTCATTCAATTTCTGTGCGTATTGGAAATCAGTAACATACCTTTTAGAATCAAGGGTAGGAATATTCTATTGTCAAGCAACAATTGTTTGCAAAGTGGCTCTCTTCATTTAACCTTCAAATTAGTTTTTTTGGTTAGAGACTTTTTCCGCATGCATGTTGAACTACATAAAATATACACCTGCAAGTTACTGGAATGAGGGGATCAGCAAAACGCCTCTTTCGGTCATGTAAAGTCTGCCGAAGGAAATTTCAGAATTTCAAATGTCTATCCGTGAAACATCCAAGTTCTACTTGCAGGCAGCATGGGATTTCTTGGAGACCAGGAGAGCCGGCGGATCCTGGTCGGTAACAAGTTTTAGTTGTGTCTATTAACTACGCGATCCCACTACATGAACCGACGGAAATTAATTATTCTTTATTATGATTCCAGTATCTAAACCATTTTGATATACTTGAGATGAATAACTTGATTGATGGGTGAAGATGGCGATATGATATAAAAGAGGGAGGAGCAATGTTGAAAACAGAGGCAGGGGGGAACGGAAAACCTCCAGAAAATCTGCCGCAAAAGTTCCACATTGACCGACCGGGATATGAATCCCGGCCTTCAAAGCGGAAGGAGAGCGGTCTGACCTCTATGAGAAATTTTTACCTATATCACACGTTCGAGTCTTTTGAGGAGGGGTCTTAGGTGGTTGTGTATACTTCCTCTCGAACAGTCTGAACTTACGCTCACATGGCCACCCACTGCAAACCTACAGAAAGCCGACAAGTTCATCAAAGAACGAGTGCAGCTCGCGTCGCGGTGAAAGAGAAATAGCGTGTAGCGGCCACGTACGCTGCATATTAATATTTTTATTGGAATTTCGATCCGCTAACCGCGCCCGCCGCAGGGCTGCGGGGATGGCCGCGTCCGCAGAGACGACAGTGAGAGGTGGCTCAAGGCAACAGTTAATATCACTGCAATGCCTCTGACTGATAGGTCCTAGGTTTCAGGTCGACGGTAAGATTTTCCACACTAGCTAGATAGCTAGATCGAATTCAGTCACTTCTGGAGATGAATTCTAGCGGCCGGCTTCCCTGATCGATAGTTTTGCGTGGTTTCTCCAATCAATAGCAGACGAATGGCGGAGCAATAGCCTAATAAACGGACCATAGACCGCGCGCCATGTTTCCTTCCCCTTCCTCGTTCTATCCTCACCCCTTACTTACACACACTTACATTGACAGGCAGTACACTACCGCACATGACGGGATACTGCCCTCGTGATAAAACGAGGACTACACTTATGGGAATAATGAGTATAGCAATGGTTGCAACCGAAATAATCATTCAACCAGGCATTCGAGTTCGCCTACAGCAGGCATGTCAAGGTCGCGGGCGTGTAACAAGCTTACTAGAGCTCGCGAGCATTGCGTCCAGAGAAATTGGTGCGCTATTTAAAAGAAAGGATTGTACAAGTTGTCCTGGAGTGGATACCTATTGGATACCTGGTCCATGACGGTCTTTGGGAGAAGTTACTTGACAGTTATTGTCACAAATTTAGAAATATTAATTTACTTCTTTCTTCAAGGCAAAAAAGATCCATTAAAAACGCACAACAGTTCGATTACAAATTCTCAATTGAAAGTAAAATTTAGAAATAATGAATAAAAGGTATCTTTATTTTGTAATCATGTTTACTTTAGAGTGATATGAAAGAATGAAATTTCTACGTTCAAGTTAGGTTTAACACACACATATTCTTGTCTGTTTAAAGTGTTGTCCGTGCGTAAGTGAGCATTATTAACTTATAAATACTTATTTATTGTATTTAGCAATAATGCGAAATAAATTAACAACTGAATGATTTAATAACACGAAAACGAAAACAAGGAAATAATTCGCCATTCAAACACATTCCTGCCACTTAGCAAAGACGTTAATATCAAGGTGAATTTAGTAAGAAAATAAACATCAAATTGTAATAAATAGTGAAGAATATATACATAATATAATTCGCAGTTATTTGATATTACAAATATCTGGAAAAACATATTTTCGTATCAAACCATCATTCACCGCCTCGCGTCTCTTCAGTTTACGCATGCACACACTTTTCTGAATTTTAAGGGGAAACGAATGCGGAGTTAGGGGAAGTTGCCCGTGCTCATAGGAGAGCCAGGCTCCCCAGGCGAGCAAGTAGCTCGTGCGGGCTTCGTCCACTTCGTTCTCTCGTTGGATATAGCATACTTACATTTTGAGTATTAAATAAAGTGTTATTATTTTTCTTGCATGGGCGTACCTTATTGTCTTCGTAGTATAAGGAGGGTGGGCAGTATTTAACCAAATGTATGTTATGCTTTTCAATTTTGGGCCCTTAACTATAAAGCTGGATTATGAGCCCTTCTGGAAAAAATCCGGTGCATGGTTGTTTGTTTTTTGTGTTATTTAAGGTCGCATTAACATCTAGGTCATTAGCGATCACTATTGATGTTAACGTTATGGTAACTGTGAAGATGAAACGATAGGATGATGATAGAGGTGAAAGGACGAACACAAATACAACCATGCCTGAGCCGGGTCACGGGTCACCGAAGGGGTCACCGGATCGGCAGTCTATAGTTTATAGATCTATAGATCTATATTTTTATTTATAGACCTATATTTTTATAAAGTAGCCTCAAGGCCCGTCTTCACAGTGGCATTATGTCACTGAATTTCGGGTCTTTCTCAGTCATACCGCAAGATGTCGTATGATCGCGACCGTATGAAGCACTGCTTGATTATGAAACATCTAGTAGCACGACAGAAAAAGACGCGAAATGCTGTGACATAATGCCACTGTGAAGACGGGACTTGAGAGGTTTATAAAAATCGCACTATAAACTCATGCAATTTTGAGTTTGTTCAAGGCACCGCCGAAATAAAAATATATTTAAATTTAATGAATAGTACATCGTAATTCCACCAGGGCGCAGCACTGAACAAGCTAGCTGGCAAGCGACATATTCTAAAGGCGGTAAAATTCTATAAAGACGGTACGAATTCTTGGAAGCGGAAGCGACTCCTAGAGGCTTTTTTTGTAACGCAAATCCAGGTTAGTTGTTGAAAACGACTGTGGAAAAGACGTTTCTCATAGTGCCAAGAGTGTGACATTCGTTATAGAAATCAGTGAATTATTGACAATCTTACCCCGCGACATAGTATCCTTGTATATTGTCACTGCGTGACCAAACGGTAGTTGAGGCAACGATATCAGCTGGTTATGTTTCCACGGGGAAATTGAAAAACCCGTATAGAAGTAAACGACAAGCGGGTGACATCAGATTATTTTTGACGTATTTCATGTGTGTAACAAGATTCTAATGCTTGTATGCGCTGACGTAATTGTTATATTCCAGGAAACAATCTTTTTCACAGAACTTACCATATTTTCAACACGAATCATCAAGAGAATATAGCGATGACCCTTAATCCCCATCCATCTGTTTCACTTAAAATTACGCTTCAGAAATGGCTTTAATGAAAGTAAATCATGTTAACGGGCAGGCCTACTGCCACGATTTCTAGCACTTTAAAACCTGATTTTAACCTCAATAAGTATTTAAAACATTAGTATTTAGTTGCTGTTTATTTATAATGACCTTAGGAACTCCAAACTACTACATTAGAGAGACCATTAGTAATTTGGGAATACTTCAAAATAAAAAGGAAAATTTTGTGAAACTTTAAAGCCAGTAGTTCTATTTTCTTGAGAAAAATAATTTACAAAAAAATGTAGAGAAAATTATGAACGTTATAACTGTACATAACTATTTTTGCACTAAGATAATATATTAAAAAATTATTACGCAAAAACAAAAACTGGCCGATTTTTTTGCTATTAAAACTTTTCCCGATGTATTTCAAGGTGAAAAACTTAGGTTTTTCGTACTAATAACGATAGAAACAAAATAAAAATTGAAATATTCTACCTTACTTTTTCCGAGGTGGACCCCTTTATGGTCTCCCATCGACTGTTGTATATGCAATCGTAACGAGCAATTACACCATTATCTGAGTAGTTAGCAGTCAGGTTGTAGAGGATTGTCAATGAAGTTAGCGAAAACAGTCCGGGTATTATTAATCAAATTCTTTTTTCAATAACTTCTACTTTCGTGACGGCTAATTATTTTATAATAAATGCAAATTATAGATATCTCTCAATAAAAATTCAGATCAAATTTCAATCTACACCAGTGGCGGCTGGTCTTTAAGGGCCTAGGGCGACGCACTACCAAGAAATACCAACCTCGGGAAAAGTTCCAGAATGTATTAAAGTTTCAATAAATCAACTCGTTTAATTTATGCATACCACCAAAGCAGTTTTGGGGGAATTTAAATTTATCCGCTTAAGCAAAGATAAAAGGTTTTTAGAATGGGTCGTATCGTGGACTATCGCGAGTCCGTCCGAAGCTGATGCATGCGTGACTATGGAAGCTTGAGGAAGAGTTGGGTTACTGAGAATTGGGTGGGGGCAATGTGCTGCTATTGTTTGCTTTTTTTCGCCAGAGTCCGCGCCTATTAACTTGGCTAAGAATACAGAACCTTACCATTTGATATCAAACATTACTTTTTTCTTTGCTGTAAATATTTGTTTTAAAAATTTCTTACTTTCGCGTGGGCACAATTGTATCTTCCGTTGTCAACGTAAAAGTTGTCTTAAAAGGATTAGCCTTACAAGGATTAAAATCTCAATGCGTGCAAATGAGTGGTACACTACATGCTGTAGTTTTTCTCGTTCTAGAAATATTTTGAAGAGGTAATATGTATGTGATAGTTCGAACATATTTGCCGCCCCTCTTAATTTGCCATCCACCGGCCGCCACTGATCTACACCTGATAAATAGGCCCTTGTTAGAAAGACAGGACAGGCGGCGGGCGGAATTAGTAGCACTGCCGATAAATGGTCTTTTATTCAATAGCCCAGCGGGCACGAACATAAACGGCAGCCAAAGCCAACAGATTTGCCCGCAGGCAAATCGAAGGGGAGACACTAGGGCATCGACGTAGAGATTAACGAGGCCGCGACGATTGGCGAAATGTACGGAAGTTGCATAAAATCAGTTCATACATTTATGCGAATGGTTGACACTTTGCAAAGCCGATGTATTTAAATCAGAATATAATTTCGGTTCCAAGATTTTTTAGATGATGTGCTTTTCAAAACAATTTTGGAGACAGAATTTCATAAATTTGCTACTCGGAATTCAGTTGAATTTTTTCCCCCAATAAGATCATCAGCGGGTTGCTGCTTTACATTATTTGTTGCAAGTTTACATGTTATATACGCTTTTCTAATGAAACAAAAGCATTAAAAAATAAAGAAAACAAATTAGAATATAATTTAATAATTTATAATACAAAAGAAATAACAATGGTTCTTACAATTACTTTTATTTACAACTACAATTATTTACAAAACTACTATTATTACCATAATGGAATTGGTCTTGTGCATGGGAGGTGTTAATTTCTTCATGTCAGCAGTTTTACATACAGATTTTCATTGGGGTGGGAGGAAAACATCTTTGGGAAATTTAGATTTAATTCTAGGGTTTGTTGGTCCATTTCTATTGAGATTGAAGGTGTTTGTGCTTGGACATTGGCTTAGGTTACTTAAAATTCTTTTAGAGAGTGTAGATAGAAATTCAGATAGTGGAGGAATTTTTAATTCATGATGAATTTGCTCGTTTGTAATATACCAAGGAGCTTTTATTGCCAGTCGAAGGAATTTGTTCTGAATAGTTTGTAATTTTTTGAGTGATGACTTGGAGGCTCCTCCCCAAACCGCACAAGCGTATGACATTGATGGTCTTACAATAGATTTATATATTGATAGGGCAGTTTCTGTTCTCAAATGAGACTTTTTGTTGCTAAGCGGGTATAGTTTGACAATTTTTTCTTTTGTGGATTTTTCTATTTTAATTAAATGTTCTTTCCATGTTAATTTTGTTTCAAAATGCAAGCCGATCTGTATGCTGTAATGTATCTGATTGCTTTAAATTTTTCTGTCCAGGGTACTGGAGTGTTTTTATATTTAGTGGTGGTATTTTCCAATGAAACAAGGGTATTTTTCTTAGTGCAAAGTCTTTGCAGACTGTTTTAGATGTATTTAGAGATATTCTCCATTTCTGGGCCCAAGTTATAAATTTTATAAGATCTTTTTGTAGGATCTTTGCTCCTAGTTCGCATTTGCTGGAAGAAATGAATAGGGTGGTGTCATCAGCGAAGGTGGCCATTTGCGATTTTTCTGGTGAGGGGAAATCTGCTGTGAATAGGTTGTATAGCGGAGGAGAAAGCGATGATCCTTGCGGTACCCCTGCAGAAATATTTTCAATATTAGAAGCTGTGTTGTTTATCCATACTGTAAACGTTCGACCTAGTATGAAGCTTTGGATTATTTTAAAAAGAAATGAAGGTGTGCCCAATATCTTGAGTTTGTATAGTAAACCTGCATGCCAGACACAGTCGAAGGCTTGTGATACATCTAGAAAAGCTGCGAGAGTGTATTTTTTGTTTTGGAAGGAATTTGCTATATGGTTTGTGAGTCTGAGAAGTTGGTGGGTTGAGGAATGCTTTTCTTTGAATCCGAATTGGATGTTGGGAATTGCGTTAATTTCGCTAAGGTATTTTGTTAGCCTAGTTAGTATGAGTTTTTCGAAGATTTTGCTGATTGAAGGAATTAAGCTGATGGGTCTGTAATTTGAAATTAGTATTAGATCCTCTCCTGGTTTGGGGCCGGAATTATTTCGGCATGCTTCCATTGCTGGGGGAAGTAGCCCAGACTTAGGCATGCGTTAAAAATTGCTGTTAAAACACTAATAGCCTGATGTGGGAGTTCTTTTATAATGAAGTTTGGAATTTGATCATGACCTGAGGATTTCTTTGGACGTAAGTATTTTATTTGCTTTTAAATTTCCTTTGGTGAAATAAATTTTGTAGGTAACTCTGCTGTGTACCAATCTTTGTTGATTTCATTTTCGACTTTATTTGTGAATTCCGTGTCAAAAGATATGATAGGGCTGAATGCCGTGGAGTAGTGTTTTGCAAATGCTCGATTTTTTTCGCTGTCAGTTATGGATTCGCTATTTCCTGATTTAATTGTTGAGATGTTAGTTTTTTCTTTAGTTAAATGCCTAATTATTGACCACTGGTTATGTGAAGCTGGAGTAATTTGGGTAATAGATTTCTGAAATGTAGTAGAAATTGATTCATCGGCACATGTTTTCAATTAAAAATAATTGACCTCAAGTGTAATAGCTGTAATCGATCCTATTCCGCTACAAATGAATGATGTTCGTATAGAACTTTCCTTCTGACTAACATATCACTTTTGCTTAAATCTGTTGAAAATATCATAATCTGTGTTTCGGTTCACGTATCTTTGAGAATCGCATCGAAAAATCGTATTCGATCACGAATCGAAGAAGTACTGCTCGGAAGAATAGGCGCTGCAGCGCGCGGCATTATGGGCTTGTCAAGGGCGTGGGCAATGTCATTAGCTTAATGTTCCGCTGCCCTGAATTAGAAGTCGTGCCCATAGGAGCGCTTGTTCCCTCGGGCGACATTCTTTCACAATATTCAGGGCAGTACCGACCTTGCGGGAACGATGATTTGCGTCGTGAAAAATTGTGGAATTATGTTATTTTTTAATTATTTCCAGTGCGTGACGGCAGCTATTTTTCACAGCACATATAAAAAATGAATATCGATCTATAGAAACAAATGAGGCCAGATTTCGACCTGTACCTGTTAAAAGATCCATTGGCAGTACTGAAACTATTGTACTAAATATTGATAAACTGTCAATGAAAGTGTGAAATAAAACAATTATGTGTACTAATTACGTTGATGACAACTTTTATTGCGAATTCTTCAATTTGCTATTTAATAAGCGCTTATAATAAATTATTACATCTTTTATCTGTGTTTCTATGTTTGGACTAAAAATGCTTCTTCTGTCTCTTGTCGTTTACTTACTATTCTTAACTTCCCTCACTTGTTCGACGAAGCTTAGACTTAAGAGTAGCCGTGCCCCTTGGAGCAAAGGTAGGAAAACGATGGCTTGAATGGGTAAAACTGTGACAGTCCCTGTCCTATAGCAAGTAACTTAGTACATTAGGAATTTATATTTCCCCTTACTGTGCCTTTCTGTTCTTTAGAAACTCTTATGTTCTGATTTGTTATTTAAACTCTTCCATTCTGAACTGATTATAATGTAGAGGAGCAAAAATAAAGAAGTGGATTTAGATCAATGTCTATGTATGTGATATTTGCTTGTGAGCCTTCTCATAATATATACAACTTTAATCAAGTTTTAATAATTTAATATCATAGACAAGGATGCAATATAAGGTCAAAAACAATGATTTTATGAATATATCTCAATCGCAACACATTATCGTCGTGTAACGCTATGTTTTTCAATTAATTTGTACTCAATGACATTAATTCTAAATGTATTCGATTGAAATTGTAAAGTGTGAGTACAGAGTCTTTACTATATTTCACCAAGTCGTCGTAAAAATGGCCACCATTAAAGTTGGCTGAACAAAATGTGAATTTTAATTTATAAATTAGAATAGTAAATACTCATAGGTTGTTCTCCTGAGTATAATGAGTTTGAAATACTGGATAAAAATGTTACATTAGGTGAAGTACGACACATCTACAGTTTCTCAGTATCATTGAACTAATGTAAAAAATGTCGCGTATGTGTGGAGTCAAAATTCGCAAATATTAACAATATTGTATCATTGAAGAAGAACGTGAAACTACAAACAAACACGAAAGAATACTACAATGTCTATCTAAACATGCGACACTAAAAAACTATGCTTTGTAGAATATACGTGGACATATTTGTGCACGTGCATATACGTATTTGTGCACGTGCTCATGTCGATGAGTCACATTTAGGCCTATTTCTACTGTTTTACTGGAAAATGTGTTTCAATTAGCATGGATTTTATTGTACGTGGTTCGAACGTAAAATAACAGACACGAGTGAGTAATATACCAAACGTCAGTCTTGGGGCAATTCCCTCGGTCCTGTCTGCGTAATGTGCTTCGCCAGAGGAGCACGCGAGGCCAGCGAGGGCAAAAAGGGCACCTCCAGCGCGGGCGCGTCGTTTGCCCGGCTGCCCTTCGGCTCGCCCGCACGCACGCGCGCAGCCGTGACACGGAGGTCACCAGCGCGTTATGTCACATTCCGCTCGCTGGGGATGTATGGATAATGTCCGCAATTTGTTCCTCCATCTCCGGCCGACGAGCGCGTCTAAAATAAATACGCGGTGTCACAGCAACTGACGCAGAAAAACTGGGCGGCGAGGGCGGCGGCGAGGGCGGCGGCGAGGGCGGCGGCGAGGGCGGCGGCGAGGGCGGCGGCGAGGGCGGCGGCGAGGGCGGCGGCGAGGGCGGCGGCGAGGGCGGCGGCGAGGGCGGCGGCGAGGGCGGCGGCGAGGGTGGCGGCGAGGGCGGCGGCGAGGGTGGCGCGTAGCGTGGCACCCGCTGCTCCGAGAGCGAGTGCGGGCGCGTTGCGCGAAGAACCGAATCGTTTATTTGCTCCGGGGCGAAAAACGAGGCGCATTTGTACTGGGAGCGCGCGGCCCTGGGCAAATCTCGCTCCAGACGCGGGTGGCCGGGGCCCCGGCAGCGCCCATGTGAACAGCGCTTCGTGATGTTTTCTTGTCGTGCGTCAGCGCGTTGCATTGCCGCGCACGCTGTTTGTTTAGACGTATTGTTTAATGAGTCGCAGCTGGGAATTATGTCCCATCCTTTGGTAGTCGGTTATTAACCCTTTTCACAAAGGAAGCTTCTATGTTCCGTATTCATATATTGTTCGAGTGTAGCTAGTGAACGTGGCCACAAAATTATCAAATTTGCAAACGTGTAGAGTTCATGGTCAGACAGGTTCAGTTAAATTGCGGGCATCATCAGTTTGCTGGTAAACGTCCGAGAATCACGCCTAGCAGCGGTGTATTACGGGTCAGCCTATCATTCAGGCGCTCACCATAGACTGAATTGTGAATGCGTGTTGTCTGCTTGGTCTCTCATAGTATGTCTACCAGTATTTTTGTTTAATTAACGATTTTTGGGGATTTGGAATATCGAATTTTATTGTAAAATATTAACTGGGATTTGAGGAAACATATTTTATTCGTTCTTTGATTTGAAAGGAGTACTTTATTCTTTAAATATGCAACTTTGCGTCACAAAATTCTTACTTTTGAAAAACTCTCGACAATACAAAAGCAGTAAAAGACAATCATTTTAAACCTCTTGAAGTCGATTTTACTGCAACAAACGTCTCTCACGAAAAAATATGGTATTTTCTCTTTTTCTCAAGATTGATGGACATTGCAATAAAATATGTATTGACACACAGAAAGTAGTCGATTATTTTGAAACAAATCTTGAATTGAAATATATTGTTACTTTCAATTTCGTCTACTCAGTCGCTTCATACATATAATACATATTTTTAATTTGTAATCATTTGCAAAGACCGATGTTTGACAGACGGTTTGCATTTGACTGATTCTTGACATGCAATAAATACAATTATTTCACTTTAGAGGGTTTGAATAAATATATCATACATTTGGTGTGTTGATGACACATGCAAGACATCTCGATAAAATACTGGCATATATTTCTTTCTGTCTGCGGATGATTTTTATTGACCTGGATTATCAGTCAATCATACAGTTTTGTTTAGGTTAGCTTCTGAGTAACAGGTGAAATAAGAAAACTTTATAACTATACAACAATGTAACAATATTATATGGTCAATAATTAAGCTGAACATTAACAGTGGAGGAAAGTAATTATATTCTATAATTGTTAAAGTACTCCGTTTCAAGTGTAAAAATATAAAGGTATTTTCAGAATATATTTTCTTAATCCAAAAAACGTAGAGAGTGACGAAATGCGACACACAGGCAAAGCAAATTCTTCCAATAAGGAACAATTACGAGTTTAATCATGTTTTGGTGATGAAATATGATTGGCTAGAAATTTATATTGACTAGAGGAAAGAGAATTATTAAAAAAAGTGGGCAGTTCCGAAAGCCTGTAACATGTCTTTTTTTGCTTTTTGAGATTCGGATACGTGACTTTTCCCCAAGTAGAGAGAAAAGTGGTAAACCATTACCCTAATGATTACTCTCGGAAGCGGGAGGTAGAATTTAAACCGAATCGTTTATTTACTTGAGAGTGAAAGACGAGTCGCATTTATATTACCGGTCGAAGCTGCTTTTGCGACAAGAGAAAATCCAATCAGAGTAATCCTGAAAGGAAATTGGAGCTTCAGAAAGAATTGGTGCAATTATGTAAAAATTAAATTCTGTTCGACCAGCCTTTTGTGAAATAATTTAAGTGAAAAAACACTTGTATTTACAAAGTTTTCCACATTAAGATGGTCAGAAGCATAAGTTTTGCGGAGAGATAGAAATTTAATCATAAATTTTAAACTTTTAATGAGTACGAGAGAATTTGCACAATTAATTATAATTAATTCTCTAACAAACAACTAGTTCTGGATTGTATTCTGATTCTGGAATTTACACGGTCTTTAAACCAATATAACAGAAACAATATGAAGAAAATTGCCTATTCATTGTACTTTCCAATATATCAAAACTCGGAATTATTTTGTTAATGCTTCATTAGACTATTATGAAATACGTAAGGATCTCGTATTCAAATTCAAACAAAATACTATAAAAAATAAGAAAATGAATATTTGAGTTAGACCATCTCACGAAATATTTTTTTATAATTTATTTGATAATTTGAAATAATTAAAAAAAATCGATAGAAGCGCTTCCTTCCTCCTTCAGCTTCTCTGCCTTCAATGTCTATTGACAGGGTATCACGATCAACTTATTAAGTCTTTGCATGGCCAGAGATGACGTTGACAAACTTTTGAACTGACGAACGGACCCGCAACAACACGAACTCTATAAAATATTATAACAAAAGTTAAAAACGTAGCGAAATAAAAATAGGTTTACATTTTCCAGCTCAATTTATTGTGATATAATAATATATTACGTGCTTATAACATTTTGATTCAAATGTCAACCTTCAGATCTTGGAAGAGAAATTTTGAAGTTAGTGAAAATCCTCAGTTTCCGCATTCCAATAGCCATTCAGAAATGCGGAGAACTCAGTCCTTTGATTGGATTTTGTTATTTGCCTTGTTTTCCGAGGCGTGTACGAGAGTCATATTTCACGACTCCAACACGTTTATCTCGGGAATAGGCTTACTACATTTACTCCATTACTACAAGTCTTTTCATAATCGAGAGAAGAAAAAAACGGATTTATTATATTCTAGGTTTGAAATGTTAAGGTAGATCTTCTACAAATATGTAATGTGATTTTGGATTAAAATAAACATTGTTTCGTGCCATTTTCAAGAACATGGCAAAATGTTCCTAAAACACCTGAATTAGAGATAAGGTGTTCGTATTTTACTTCCATTAATATGTCTGCTCGTGAAATGAAATATTGAGAATAATAGAATGTGTATGTAGTTTCGTTAATGTTATCACGTAGCAATCGCACGAAAATACTGGTAAGTTTGTATTTAAAACATAATTTAAATTAAATATGTCAGTGCTTTGCTTACAATATTAAGACTTTTAAGCGAACATTGATTGCATTTCTTGACCAAAAATAGTCTTTTAATATACTATATACTCATAAGTAAACGCAACAAATTTGTCTTTTGGGGTGGGTGCAGGAGAAATGCTACATTTAATATCCAGAACCAGCTCCCTCGAAACAACCATAGTTTCTTTTTGTTCATGGCTTAAATAAATAATGTAATGCACATTAAGTAAAATTACAATTAACAATTAATGAAAGAAACGAATATTCAGTTTACTAATATATATATATATATATATATATATATATATATATATATATATATATATATATATATATATGATACAAGGTATAGTATGTAATTATAATACATTATTTGCATTATTAACATTAGAACAAAAGATTCTTCATCATTTGTAGATAAACAGAACCGACATAAATTGATTGTTTACCATATATGATAGAAAGTAATAAGTAAATATTCGTAAAATTGTGATCAACTACGTTCAAAATGTGCTAATGTTTTCAGATTTCTCATTAAACTATGTTTTAAACACTAGTCTCAGGCGTCCATGAGCAACTGAATTTCCGACTCTAAACAGATGAAGATCATGAAAAGGTGAATGTCAATATTCTGAGAGGTTTAAAGGTACGTAGAATTAAAATTTTCCTTCAAAGAAATAAATATGATTATCATATATTGTTATAGTTATTCCCCCTCCGTTATTTTGATTGTACATCAAACTATATTTTGTCAATATCCTTAACTTCCCTCTTCTCGTACATCTTCATTTTTTATTTAATCTCTCAGAATAATTTCTAGTTTTTGGTTCAATTTTACTTTGACATCACTTACAAACGTGCATTTGAGGCGTTGCGGATACGAAAGGCAAACATAACTTCGGGTGAAATTGTTTTCGCCATTCGAATCTAGATTCTTCAGCGAATCTGCAGGTATATTTTTTATAGTCATGTCTCCCTTTTTCTTTCTCAAAATACTCATAGAACGATCAGTTAGCTTTAAACTGCCATAGGAGGGCGAATATGAAAGGCAAACTCAACACCCTCTCCCCGCACCCCAGTACTTAATTCACAACAATTAATTCTTAATTTATAACAACTGTAATTGAACATTATAAATAAAATGATTTCTTTAAAAACGAAGTTCCAACATTTTTCTCAGTTTACTTTTTATAATTACAAATTATATATTATCTAAGAACTGATAAATATTTGCAGATTGTGGATATCAATATAGTGAGGGCAACGCCAGTCCCTTTATCTAGTAAAATAATAAATCAAACATGAGATATCCCAAAACGAAAATACCTTGAATACCTTCTTTGTTGAGTTCTCCCTTCCTGAAAAATTTTCAAACGCATCTTTTCTGAAAACCACGTTTTGTTGAGTTTGTCATTCATATCCGCAACGCCTCATATTTTCTTCCTGTTTGTATATACGAACCTGTTCGGACAGAAAATGCATATGTTTCTTCATTTTCAAGTCTTCACTCCTGTTATGTAGTACAATAGCTACGTTTCAGAATGTACTCTTAGTATTTGTCTCCCCCAGACAAGAATATATTGATATATTACATAATTCTTTACCGATGTTTGCTCTTGTGTGGATGTCTATAACGCTTAATCATATTTAGTTATGACCAATTTAGTCATAATTAAAGTACACATGTTCACTGTATCGATAGGTAAATAGGTGGTATGCAAACATTGGAAAGTGTTGAAACGTATTTTAATAATCAGGAGCATAAATTTTGTTTTCCTGCCTCTCTGCCTTCAGCTGTTCTTTCCCTGAAAAAGGCTAATGGTGCAGACACTTCGTCAGATCATTAGCTCCGTAGCACGTTTGGCCAATAAATCCTCTTGAAATTAATTTCCACTGTTTCTGGCAATGTTGAAATCGTGCGAGAGAGCTACATTTTCGCCGCTCGTTGGTAGAGAATACAGAGCAAACACAGCAGTTATACATAAATCATCGGCGAGGTGTATGCGGGAAATGCCGGCAACTTGCACTTCCTGAGTTGCCACGCGCAGCACCAATGCGGCTCCACGTTGTCGCACATTGACGCTCCCCCCCCCTGTGAAACCTCGAGTGCCACAGTCGAGCCGGTGTATTTGTTGCTCCGCTCCCCAATCAACTTCGCAGTTAAAAGCAGTCCCTTTCATGTCGCTCACTCCTCCGCTCCTCCTGTGATTACAGACCACCCTCCTCCGCGGTCCGTTCCATTCATCCTGCTACCCTCTGATCCGGACGTAGTGCAGCTCCTGTCATTTCTGCCTACTCCCTCGCCACAGCCGTCTCCACCCTTGCGCCTAAACCCCAACATCCCCATTGCTTTACGTTACCCTATATTTGCTGTCACCGTTGCAATACCCATTGCTGCGCTTCTCATGCGGAATCTCTACTACAAACTCCTTAACTGCATCCTCAAATCTTGTGCAATGACCGCTAGTGTTATGCTGAATTTATCGTTTCTGGTGCTAAATGGCCGACGTTCTTGTGAGAATAGCCGACGCGAAGAAAAAACCGTCTGAATCGGCAGACATCGCAAGAGGAAGTAAAGCGAAACACTCGCACAGTCGTAATTTTCTCCGACAGTCTTGCAGGGAGCAAATAGGTAAGTATGATCAGACCGGGGTTAGCTCAAACGTGAAAGAGGTCGCAAACAGCCGGCGATTTAAAGCGGTTGAAAGAATCAATTAGCATTTCAGGACACAGTTGAAAGGAAATTGAGAGTTTACAAGGATGTCATGAGAAATCAACAAGTAGCATAAGAAAATCAATAGCTACGAAAAAAGTTAACAAAAATTATGATTTTGCCCTATTAACTTATTTGTCGACAATACCAATGTATGAAGGAATGTATTCGGAAGGAATGTATGTCGACAATAGCAATGTATGTATTTGTTTACACACATGCAATATATTATTATACTCTGTTTAATGTATTGAAATTATTATTTATCTCCATCCTCACAATAGTGCTCACCTATTTCAATACTTCTCTTCACCTTTTCTCTCATCGCTGACATTGACAAAAGTTTAAAGTCATCCCGTTTCCACAACGCCGTCATCTTGTTGCATAATTATTTCTCTCTTCCACCTTACTCAATTCCCCGCGTCATGTCATTCTGGTAACAACCTGCAAGCAGTTTCTGTCCCATTTCCCTCTGCGTTCTGGGAAAGGCACTTACCCGAACTCTTTCTCGCCTCACGCCCAAATCCGCGTGAATCCCTCTCCTGAGCGTGGTCTCGGCAAAGCGCTCCCATTGACGCCTCTGGCAGCCCTGAGACGCCCCCGGCGCGCCGCGCCTACTGTGCCTCCTCCCTCGCACTCCGTCCCGGTTCCCAGGGGCTCACAAGCCACTGAATTAGGCGCTTGCAGAGAACGAAAATGCAGCAGAGAACGATATATATATATATATATATATATATATATATATATATATATATATATATATATATATATATCAATAAATTGATCGATTATTTCGTGTTTCCGGGCGCGTGAACTTGTGTTTATTAGTTCGGTCATGCAATTCACGTCTTTTTATCAACCGGGAGCGGTAGCTCAGTGCATCAACTGATGTCACTGCAGCGCCTCTGACCGGGAGGCCCTAGGCTCGAGTCCGTTCGAGTCCTGACGGCAGCAGGATTTTCGACACTAGCTTTTCAGCTAGGTCGAATTCAGTCGCTGCCTAGAGGAGAATTCTCACGGCCGACTGCTCTGATCTGCAGTTTTCCGTGGTTTCTCCGATCAACACCAGGCGAATGCCGGAGCAGTACCCTATCAAACAGGCCACGGACCGCGCGCGATGTCCTTCCTCTTCCTTGTCCTATCCTCTCCTTTTACACACACACACACACACACTAACATGCACTACACTACCACATATTATGGGAGATCGGTCGGGAACTTAGAGCTTGTCCCTGCTGGGGCGGTGCCCCGCTGGTGGGAGAGTCCTGGTTAGGGGAAAACCCCAATAGCCGACGCACAGAGGAGTATTTTACCGTAAAAGTTAGCCAAAAATATTTTGTCGTTAATATCGATGGGAACTGATTTCCCATGGAATTTAAATATATTATAGATGATAAATTTACAAATATAATATGATATAAACATATTTTCACGTGAGAAGTCATCTTTGTACTACGAGTACATTTTATTTCATTTTTAGTACAAAAATTTCCGGACAGTGGCAATCTTCATTGGCATAAGAAAATGCTCGGAACTTAATTGTAATTATATATAATAATTAAAATAAAAATCTCACTAAATATAATTTATTTTATAAATTTTAGTTTTAATACGCATTTGAAATTAAAGATACAAAATATTAAAAGAAATAACCATTAATGAATAAATATAAAATTGTAAAAGTAAAACAAAATGAAATTCGATGAGCAATGAGGGTCGGCATTTCTGTGGTGACAGACTAATCCGAGGGCAGGAAGGGACGGTCATCGACGCCGGAGGTGCAAGGAGTCCTTTCTCTTGACGTCAAAACTAAGACGGACGAGACGGATTAAAATGCCTCGCTTCAGGCACGTGCCTTAGAAAACAAAGGTCGAAATATACGGCGGATTTACGCGTTTCATTTTTAAACATGAAAACGCGTCAGAATATATGTTTCCAGTTTTGGTACCTTTCTTTATTGAATTGGAAGTTTCTAAAAATTGAAAGTACTGTATTTTCTGAAGGTAAAGTGTTAAAATAACGTTTATGTAATTTCAGACTCTTAATATTGTGTGGTCTAACAAATTCTGCATATTTATTTCAGTCCCTGTCTCAGTTACCATATAAGAATTTGGCTTGGGATAACGCTGAACTTACGCTTTTCTGCAACAATGAATATCACGGGTACATATTTTTGCTTGCAAAACTAATTAAATCGTAGTGCATTCCTGTTAAATTAGCTTCCACAAATACGTAGAGCTCTTCAACCGTACATAGTTGATTCAATAACATTAGTAATTATCGATATCTGAGAAAAATTTTATCTTAAAGTAATAGTGCAAAAATTTTGCATCAATATCCATTATCAACGTAATAGTTCAGAAAACACAAAAATCGTACAAACGCGTTTTTGAAACCACTCACTGAGACACGCGCTGGACAAGCTACACTAGCACGCACTACGGCTGGAAGCAGACCGATGATAACAGCCGTTAGCCTTTCCCAAGAGGCAAAATATTGCACAACACGATGCAACAAACCTTTCACTTCATGCTGGAAATGGTAAATATTTCCTCAGTTCAAATTTGGTTTTTCGAATTATGGCCAGGTTTTGGTACCAAATACTCCACTGTGCGACGGTAGGTCGGCGCCGGATCTCGCCGACATGCACTACACTAACGGGACTAATGACCAAAGCAGTTGATACGCCCGGAAACACGAAAAATCAATCAATCAATCTCTTTATCACGGAAAATGGCGATGTTCTCTTCCACTGGATGGCGAGATTCGACGTTGGCTTACACATTAGCTTGGTGGATTTTCCTTATCGAATTATCTCCCATCAACGGGGCACCGCCCCAGCGAGATAAGATCTAAGTTCCCGCATGGTCTCCCAACAAGAGTGGTTCTGTAGTCACGAAAGTGTAAATAAGGAGAGAATATAGCCAAGGAAGAGGAAGAAAAGGTTGCAAGCGGTCCATGTCCCGTTTGTTTAGGTAATTCCTTGGCATTCGTCTGGTGTTGATCGGAGAAACCACGGAAAACAACCATCAGTGCAGCCGGCTATTAGTTGTAAGTCTCAACTGATAACACTTCTGCAGTTGCCTGAGTTGTTCACTAAATACTGTCTTTGATGCCAACATCCTACCATGCGTCCGAAGTTGATATAATCTACACTACAATACAATTCTATCAATGTATGATTGAAATTTCTTACGTAAGGTTTAAAAATAGACAAGTATACTCTTATTAATAAATGTATTTATGATATAAAAGATCGAGATATTTGTCTAAACATATTCATTCATATGTTTAATGATTATAATTAATAATTATAGTTTTGTAACTTTTTCAACTTAATAATGTATGTATTTAGAAAGTATGTAACTTTAATGTCATAAATACTTCTTTTCAGAACAACATTCTTTTGTACTTTTTAAGCTTTCCAACGAAAATGTACTGTAATTATGTGTGTTTTTCGTTCAATAAATCGGACAATATTATAAGTTATTATTTCGAAAACAATTATTTTTTCGTTCGTGCATATTAGTAGTACCTCAAAATATGATTATTTGTCCGATGGTACGAGATATTTAAAAGCAAATTTCCTGCAATGCGCCTCCTAGATTCAGGAATAATCTCGCGCCAGCTGCAAGATAATTATCATAACTAAGTGCTTGTTAATGCGTCATTGCTTGTTTAACACTGTACTATCGAGCACAGTACACCTCCCGCGCTTTGATCCTCACAGTCACCGACGTGCGTTTCCTTCCACCTCTCCCACCGGCGGCAGTGAAGAGCCTCTCCCCATACGCGCGCATCTCTGGCTGAGGGACGCCTTTCCTCTTCTCGTCCTCTTGAGCCGGACGCAACGCACGTATGCTCGTGATTGCAACCTGCAGAGCGTAGTGAAACCACGGGAATATTTGGTGCTCGCAAAAATTCCATTGGTGGGTCTACTGGGCTAGATAGTCGTATACTTATTTGAATGAAAACATTTTTCCTTGATACTTTTTTCATACAGGAATGAAGTGCAACTCCAAACTAATGTTTATTATAGCAATTAATGTCACTTAAATCGCCGACAATACTAGAGAGTAAAAACAGCAAGGGATTTATATGGAGACCGACGATAATTTTCTCCACCGAATAGTAGTATAGAAATTGTTTACAATTATTTCACAAATTTACCACCACGTCTCCCAAAGTCACCATTTTTTACAGAACTGAAGAAAAGTATAAAACATAGAATGTGATTAAAATTACATGAGATATCATTTGAAAATAAACCCGTAATAATAATAATAATAATAATAATAATAGTAATAATAATAATAAAAATAATAAAAACAATATCATCTTCAAGAGAAATCAATATTTCACGTCCAATTTACTTATTATTTTGTTTAACTAATGCATGAACTAATGAAAGTCTTCTTTGTGGCCAGTCATTGATGTAAAATATTTTTAAAGCCCCAGTTTTCAAGTTTTCCCCCGCAGTCCTGTTCAGAGAGAACGAATCGTGAGATGAACTTCCTAAGATTCTGAACAAGGAAGATTTCCCTCTCTATAGCAAACGACGCGTACAGATAACTGCTTTTGGCGTTAATACATCCAGTTGCAATCCCCTGCAGCGCGCCGCCTCCCAACCCCCAGTGCGGTCTCTCAGCCCCTCGCCCCCGCCAGCTGCTCGCCGCTCTCCCGCTCTTCCAGCCGCTCAGCGCCGCACTGCTGCGCCACCACCGTATGCCCACGCTCCACCCAGCCACCCGCCCCCATCCAGCTCCCGCCCAGGCTCTCCGCCCGACCTTCTCCCCCGCTCAAGCCCCCGCCCCAGCCCTCCGCCTGGCCTTCGCCTCCGCTGCAACCCCGGCTCCCACTCCTCCAGCCCCACATCCGCTCTCGTCGTTGCCCCCGCCCCACCCCAGTCCCACAGCCCCGCCCCGCCGCGCAGCCGCCCCGACTCCTCTCGCCTCCACCTCCTGCCGCCCTGCGCCGTCCCGCCCGCTTCGATCCAGAGGCAGGTGGCCCGCTGTAATTGGGGGCGCTCGCTTAAGACTATCTCCGCGGCCGCCGCGCGTCGTCGCCTCCCGTTTCCCACTTCTTCGTCGTCTTACGCACTCGTCGCCCCTTCCGAAACGATATCCCCCGGCGCCTCTTCACCATCTGGAGGAGAAAAACAAGAGAAAAGGCGACAGAACGCTCGACAGAAATGCTTTGAGAGGGATGTAGCAGAGGATCGTATTTCGCGATTTTTTGCTTGCCGGCGACAATTGTTCTGGGAATCTAATGTCATGGAGGGTGTGAATAAAGAGCAGATGAAATAGAATCGTCATATAATTTTAAAGGCAATAAATGTAAAGTCAATTTCTGATTCGAACGAGGTAAGTGCTAATGCAATTTATCATAATAATATAATTAACTTGAGACTTGGAATTAAATACACGATACATGAACTGATATCTCAGTTCTCGTCACTTTCAGTTATAAGTTAACTTTAAAACGAAGTGTTTTTCTGTTAAGACGACTTTTGGTGAAAGTTAAAAATATTTGCCAAAGATCTGACCCTTTCACAGACGTTAAGAAAACCAAATTACAGTTGCTCTGCAAGGACTGCCAGGATACACAATTAGACTGCTTTGTCTTGTTTTGGAGTCTGGATACAATTTAAGAGTTAAAATCCTTTAATTGAATTACTTGCGAGTTTACTCAATTTTAACAGGTTTGTACAAGAAGAATAGAGCTCGTTTACTTCGTCACTGTGTGTATTTGATCATTTAAATTTTCTCTAGACTTTTCTCTACGCTTCATTACGAGTAGAGCCTTGCTAATTCAGTTCTATTTTTGTAACAACGGTCAGAATATTTTTGGAAAAGCGACACATTTAGTGTATTATTAATTTGAAACATGGATGTGGAAATGAAGGATCTAAAGGTTGTGTAAATGGAAATTTAAAAGAAATGGATTGAAATGAAATATTTTGTTATTCGTAGTTTTTCAGGAAGTAAGCACGACAAAAACATGTCGTAGTATGTATAGTACATTCTGAAAAATGCCAGAAGTAAATTTGGTATCCTAAAATCACAAGTATTTACATTTCAAGCTCTAGCACATCTTTATATTTCTCTTTACATACTACATTTCTATACAAGTTTACATTACTCTTTTTATCTTACATCTCTTCACATCTCAATTACATCTTTATTCTTTTCATCTTCTCTTTCCTCACATTATTCTCTTTCCACCTTCGACAGTCCTGTCCTTGAAACATATCAGCTTCATTTCGCCACTGGATGAAAGTTGAAGAAATGGAAATGAAGGAAATGGTATTGGTAGGTAAATGGTGGAACAATATAGAAATGAAAGGAAGATGGGACTATCTAACCACGTCAAAACACGTCTTTCAACAACTACAATATTCAAAATAGTTTTTCCCCTAATTAAATCTCATCTTAAAAATTAGATCTTGAAATAAATTCATGTAAAATCTCTGAATTTTTGAAAATTGCAAATGGAAATGTTCATCTTTGTTTTTAAAACGCCGAGAGAATGGTTTTGTTTCCGAGGCTGTTGGCGTGGTGGTAGCGTGAATAGCTTGCTAAACCTTACAACCTTTCTTCGAACTCTAGCGTGGAAATTTTTTCTGTATTGTAACCCTTGCAGGTTCAAGTAGTATTATAATCTCGGGAAACTGTTAAAAATAATTCGTAGTTTGAAAATATTGTAATTCAATGATAGAGTCAGCAAAGTCCTATGTGAAATTCATTTTACCCAAGGAAAATGTGCTGAAAACTAGGGAAGTGGATGTAAAAGCTTGATAGTTTCGAGTTTAGGATAAGGTTCAGTTCCATTTTGGTCTGTTTGTTTGACGATAGAAGAATATGAATTTTTTTCAAGTGAAGTTTCTCTTTATCATTTTATTGGTCTTGACCGTCACTTAGAAGTCGATAATTCGAAAAAAATCCCTTGTAACTTGATTTTCATGAAGCGCTGGCAATATTGATGGAGGAGGTAACGTTTACAATCGATATGGAAATAGAGAGTATCTCCGATTCAAGATAGCGTCAAGTTGCTTTTCGACTTCTTCAACATTCTTACATTTTGATTGCAAAGTTTTTATTATGCATTAACGTTTCCGATATTTTCAAATAACAATACGATGTGGCATCGTGATTACAATACAAAAAAACACCCACTTTGTTCATAATCATAATTTACACTTCATTAATGTCACTGGTTTTACTACAAAACACGGAAATATGAGATATTTGATTTGGCAATCAGATCTTTTTGACCATACGTGAATACTGAGGCAGATGACTTAACCAACGCTTTTGCTAATTAGATAAACAGAATTTTATTGCTAAGCCACTATTATCAGATGAGCTTCATCTACGAGTACTAGCCAACGGTTCCGCTATCCTCGATCTACTGTGCAGTGTTGATGAACTGGTGAAAGACGCAGCTGCAAAAGAAGGGTAAGTAAGGCACTGTGTCTTCTCTCCTAGGTACAACAGCAAGCAGAACAACCCCCGAGGTTTTGTTGCCTGCTGAGGGAATAGAGTGTGTTTGTACTGCGTGAAGCTACGATATGAACCCCCTTTTGATCCTCTGCGCATGTACAAACTCAAATGTTACGATACATTTATATCGGAAAACGATACTCGAACAGCAATATCGAGTGTAAACACGTGACTCGTACCGCACTCAATACAAGTCACGACATGACGATAAATTTAATTTGTTTTCTACTGGGTAGCAGTGTACTGCTAACTGTACATTCCCATCAAGTTCGTGGGCAGATCTAGTCCCACAAATGGGCTCCAAGAAAATGTGGAGTTAAGGAATTCAAAGTTAGCAGCCCACACTGTCGTACAGTTTAAAACTATTTCTATTTATCGTAGTTTTGCAACAAAACATGCAAAACGACTCACTATACATCGAACGATACAGGTCACGTCCTTGCATCTAGCGTGCGTTCTATCATCTTACGATACACCGTGCAAAACCTAATTCAGCTCTATAGCCAAAATAATGATCACAAGAACTCTCCCCGCACTAGCCACTGCACTCTGCACTACAGTTCTCTCGAGTTTCTCCTCAGCTCTCATCTACTATCACGTCGGTTCCTTTCGGGTGCTTATTGCTTCCGCCTGTCGATTCCTTTTCTGTAGCAGACGCCCGATAACTGCGAGCGGGAGGCCCATTGAAGTGCAGCTGCGATCGGGGCCCATGTGCGCGCGCTTCTATTGTGTGTGAATTTCATGAGCTTGATTACGTCGGTTAGAAAGAAGAGCGAAGACGATGAAATGCAGCATTGGGTACTGTTCCTTCTGTAAGTATATTCGCTCTTCTTCGAAGTTTATTTCGTGTTCATTAAGTTCATTTCGACGAATTTTTATTTTTATTATAACTTCTAATATTATTTATTTAATATTATTTAGCATATTTGGTGTTTTTTTAATTGAGTAGTTAACGTTGCCTCTGAATCGAAGATATTTGTAGAATTCATACACAAGATCGTGTTGCTCCAAAAACTAGCATTGCAATTTGTATTTTGCAAATACTTCAGCAACCTCTGGAAAATATTTCCACCAAACGAAGCACGCGAGATTAAAAAAACATACACTATTTAATTTTGAAACGTTTATAGGAAAATTACACATAGAGAAATTTGGAATATTCCTCTCTATTCTTACGAAAACAATAAAGACAAAATTGCAAGCGCTTTTGAAAAAAAAATTCAGTGCAGTTTCAGCGAATAACAATTTGAATCAAAATTACGCAAAAACTAGTACATAAAAAATGAAATGTTTTGAAGATGTAATGAACGATTGGTTGGATTGAATGAAAATATCTAGCTTCAATAATAAAGCTTGTTCGCAGGCCTAGGCAACGTGTGTGGATTTTATCCTGATCCTGAAAGACCGAAAATGTTACAGTAGAACGCATTTTGTCAAATAATCGGATTAAGAGGTCTTAGACAGATGAATATATGACAATTTCCGGAGGAATATGGAAGACAAAATTCACCTGTATGCAGAAAGTCAAAATTGCGCACTAGAACCTGTGCACTATTTCGACCTTGACCTGGGTGGGTTAGAACGTTCTTTGTACATAAAAGTGTTTTTCGTGCAAATATGTGTTTATTTATCTTCTGAATGAATTGAACCGAGAAAAGGAATTATAATTCAGAGTATGAGTTTTTTATCCGAAAAAAAAACAACAAAACAAACAATTCCAACGCCTCTCCAATACGAAAGGTGTTCTATTAAAGGAAATTGTTTCCTACTTGTGTGTCCATCTTAGTGAAAAACCCTTTCGGGTAGATGTACTTCTGCATTATCGCAAAGTTAAGAAGAATTATAACCAAACTAATAAATCTCCTGCATATAATGACGCAGTTATACATTTTGGTTCCGGCTGTTACATGTGTAATAGTTATGTCCACCTGTTTTATGAATCCTAGTGGCAATTAAACGGGTCATAGCGCATATGTTTTCGGTTATATCCCCGCCAGTCATAATTCATTTTGACTACATTTGAGATAATGCACGTACCGCGCGATGTGCTCTTCCGTGTTCGTACGTCATCACGCGGTCTTTTTAACAAGACCCGGCCCCCACTTATTGCTTCCTGTTCCCAAGCGACATAGGTATGGGACGATGACTAGGAGCTTGGACCGACTTCCCGAGATATTTGTTTCATTTTCAAGTGGAGCCGTTTCTTCCACGCGGGCTGCGTTCTCTCAGCTGGGGCGAACTCAGGCGCACATTTCCCGATTCGGGTGGCGTAATGAGGAAGCACCGGGGCTGCAGTGTCGCGCGAGACGTGTGGAAGAAAAGACATTCAAGAGAATATGGTCGAAATATAGGAATTGCAACATTTTTAGATATTCTCAGTAAACTGAAGGAAGTGATTGGTTACCATAATCGGCTTGACATGTTTGCCACAAACACAACCAATACGAAGCGGTGTGGGCGAAGCTTCAACTATGGACTCACAATGGACATTTAGGATTGTTATCAATAAATATTAGCGACCATGATTTTCAAACGGACTTATATTATTATACTTATTTTACATTCGTAGACCCACGAGGTCGAAACATAGATATGTAAAGTAAGAACGATAATATGATATGTATATAATATAAGATTTGTTGTTATTATTGCAATGGACTGACGTTGAAACACAATAGGATCGTTTGTTTATCTGTTTTTCTACAGACTGAAACTCTACAATTGTAAGCCAATTATCTGGCAAATGGAGTCATTAATTTTTTCCCTTACATTCCAAATGAACTTCACAATCCACGTTGACTTTGCCTTTTTCATTTCTGTCACGGAGAGGGTTGTTATTTGAAAACTCATCGTCAAGGCAAGCCGTACGCCGTTTTCATTAAATGTGCACTTTTTGGCATGTAGTGAGTATATTTATAGAATTATTTGCCATGAAAAATTATCATAAATTGGAATTTCTTTGAAACTTCTATTCTATGTGTATGCCTAATTCGTCGCGGAGATGGAAATTTCGCAATAGAAACCAATGATTTAAAAGTTTGGGTTTCACGCCGTCGATGACAACGTAAGAGAGTTACCATTTTTTAAACACAAATGCGTTTTTGCTGAGTTAATACTACTTTACCTTGTTTTCTAGTGTTGTAAAACAATAAATGGATTGATGAAATGAATGAAAATGAAAAACCTTTAAGTGTAGTTCCATCTTATGAATATTAACTAAGAACTAAATTGTTAAAGACGTGCTATAAGAAGAAAGAAAATATAGCGACATATACTTGAATTCTGCATAAACAGGAATGTGTGAATGTATACGTATATTAGTATGTTATAGTAATGAAACTCTGAAGAATGAATATAAATAGCCTAGAATATTTGTCCCCTAATTGTTATACATCAGGTTTTTGATCATTTGAACTAATTAGGAAAAGCTAATTTGGAAGCAATGGACGTAATAACAAAATTAATTTTCATACTTTTCTACTAAAACTTTAAGTATTTAGAAATGAAAAATGACCCAATTGTACAACATTCAACCATTATTACAAACTTTCTTTTTGGCTTCCATACTTACCTTATTTCCCCATTCCTCGACAATGTTTTTATCGGAGACACTGAATCTTTTTTCTTAGTTCTTCTCGAAATCTTGCTCATTCTTGGGGTTTGCAAATACATTTAATTAGCCGTTTTTTGTTTGCCTGTCGTAATCTGTGGGGGCGCTTCACAAGTTCTCCGGCGGAGTTTCCGCGCCACGCGGGACCCTGGGCGGGGTTGGGGGCGGCAGGGGCGGGGGTGCGCGGTGGTGGGGCGCGGAGTTGCGGGGATGGCGGCAGCCGAGCGGTGCGGCGCGGGGGGGGGCGCTGGGAAGGTGAGCCTGGCGCGCAGACACGAGTTGGCGACGTGGGAGGCGGAAGCTAAGCGCTGCCTGCAACAACGGCGGAGGGGGTGAGGGCGGAGGCGGGGCCACGGCCGGCTTGCGGTGGCGGCTTAGGATGCGACGTGCGAGGGGGCGAGAGCGGGGCGTGGCGGGGAGGCTACGTAGGGGCGAGTGGGGGAAGGTTTGGAGGAGGCTTGGAGGCAACGTGGAGGCGTCGTGGTGACGGTGTGGAGGCGGAGTGGAGGAGTCATGGAGGGGACGTGGAAGGGGCGTGGAGGGGGCGAGGAGGGGGAGCGAAGGGGTTGTAGAGGGGGCGTGTAGGGGGCGTGTAGGGGGCGTGTAGGGGGCGTGTAGGGGGCGTGTAGGGGGCGTGTAGGGGGCGTGTAGGGGGCGTGTAGGGTGCGTGTAGGGGGCGTGTAGGGGGCGTGGAGGAATGAGGGGGCATGGAAGGAGAGGCATGGGGCGGCGTGGAAGCGGCCGCGTGGATGCGACGACGTGGAGGTGGCGGCGTGGCGGAGGCGCCATGGAGGCTTCAGCAGGAGGATGCGGCGTGGACGAGGCGGAGGAAGCTGCGTGCTGGAGACTGAGTGGATGAGGCTGCGTGCAGGAGCCGGAGTGGAGGCGTGGTTGAGCCGGTGTGGAGGCGTGGAGGAGCAGGAGTGGAAGCATTAAGGATCCGGAGTGGAGGCGTAGAGGGGACGGAATGCAGACGGAATGAATTCGGAGTGGAGACGCCATGATCCGTAATGGAGAGAGCTCGGCGATGCGCGCATTCATCTGATCGTGCGTGGGCCGGACAGGGAAACTGGGTCACATTCAGAGCCACTAAAGAGCCGGTTTAGTGATGCTGTGGCTAGGTGATGGCAAGGGCGACTGCGGTTTTGAATGAGAGTGTTGGTAGTGGCGTTGACAAAGAGCTGCAGAGCGTATGACCCCGTATAGAAGGAAGAACAGTAGTGGATGTGGCACGTAAGTGGGTTAGGAGAAAACACGTCGCAGGAGCTGAGGTGCGGAGGCGAGAATTAGCCGTGAAACTTGAAAGGCAAAGGGCAAAGGGCGTAAGTGGGTTTCAGTGTTTGTGTGCGAGGGGCACAGGGTCAGATGGTAACTACGCCGAGGTGTGAGGAAAGCCTTAAGGGCTGTGTACAACTGAATAGGATATTTCGGAAAACGCGAGAGTAGTAAGAGAAGCTAAGGCGGGGAGAGTAGAAAACATGGAAGCCTGGTAAACACAAACAAAAACAACGTGTTTAAGAAAAACGAAAAGTTGGCTGATTCAAAAGAGTATGGCGGGTATTAGAGGGGACGTAGAGACATCGGAAGAAATCTCAGTGATAAAGTAAGGAAAGAGGAATAGTTATATAGTACAACGTGAATAAAAAACGGATCGTTGAAAATCTGGATTCAATTGTGGCACAAAAATGCATGTAAATATTTACTTTAAAGTGTTAATCGGACTACAAGCTCAAACCATGTATGATTTAATGAAGGTAAAGTATTTTCATTACTGAAATTACTCTGCGTATTTTTATCATATGTTTACTTCAGCATAAAACTACTTCGTCTGCATTGCGGCCAACTTCATGGCAATTCTATGACGGATGCGAGCCCCGGTGAAATCAAAACAGTCCCAAGCAATTTCCTACTTTGTATGTACTCTGTTTTATATTATTAAATAAAGTTATCTTTTTATTTTATTATAGATAACAATAACCAATATTAACAGGAAATTACATATCACATTTAATGAAAAATTAGATCATATCCATAGAATTTATTGCTATGACGATTATATTGTTGTAACGTTTCGGGCTTTTATGTTTAGACCCATCAGGCATAAAATAAACTGAAATTCACAAGATAATAAAATAAACTCATATTTTGCATTTTAATTAACTCATTTATACTACGTATTAGAAAGAAAGGAGGAGAGAAACTACATGTATATTTTTGATAAATTTCTGATAGTAATATAAAAATGCATTTTAACCATATCTACATTTCAAAAATATTTCTTTAGAAGTGTTGCATATGGAAGACTACAAATATTACATATAGATTTACTCTATTTTGTTGAACACTAGATTCACTCAACGTAAAATAATAGTGTATACATAAAATTAGAACGTAAAATAAGACTGCAATGCCGTACAAACAACATTGTAATTGCCCGCAAATAAAAACGTAAACTTTTCACTGTATTAATGGTTTTACTCATCCGCCCCACTTCAGTAATCACCGGACATACGGACTATCCGATTATCCGAAGGAGGTTTGTACTCAATTCGAATTATGTAAGTATTAATTTAACAATGATTAACAGGTGGAGTGTAAAAGTTCAGAACGGCCTTTCAAGCAACGTAGAAGAACTAAAGCATGAATGTGGATGGCTGCGACTGAAGATTTGGCGACAGTAGCCGACATGTATATTGCATGCTGAAGAAGGAATAGCAGTGGCCTTGATGTAGCAAAATGATGTGGAAAGACACCTGGATTGTAGGAACTATTATTGAATGTTTCGAGAGTGGGATGGAAAAGTTCTTAAATGACTCATTTTCACAACGAGATTCGGAGTTTTACAGTGCAGACAACGAGAGAGCTTTGCCAACGGTAGGACGAACTAATATTAAAGAAGTATGGATATCAAACGGAAACGGAAGGGAATGGGGTTGCGGGTCGTGCGTCCTGGGCATTGCGTAGCGGGGCAGGCGTCGCGGGGCAGACGTCGCGGGACAGGCGTCGGGTGTCATTGTGTATAGTGAAGAGCCGTAATGTAACATGGCGCGGGGAGGGGTGGTCAGGAATCCTTGCGTAGTTCATCAGAAATCCATCCTGACGAAGTGGGCTTGGGGCGATGCGCAGCTGGCAAGAGTGGCGTGGGTTTCACAGGCTGTGAGCCCGGCGCGGTGGTGCAGCGGGGTTGAGGGAGCCGTGGTCGTGGCGCGGTGCAGTGCAGCAGGGTTGAAGGAGGCCGTGGTCTTGGCGTGGTGAACTGCAGCGGGGTTGAGGGAGGCCATGGTCTTGGCGCGGTGCAGTGCAGCGGGGTTTAGGGAGCCGTGGTCTTGGCGCGGTGCAGTGCAGCGGGGTTGAGGGAGGCCGTGGTCTTGGCGCGGTGCAGTGCAGCGGGGTTTAGGGAGCCGTGGTCTTGGCGCGGTGCAGTGCAGCGGGGTTGAGGGAGGCCGTGGTCTTGGCGCGGTGCAGTGCAACGGGGTTGAGGGAGCTGTGGTCTTGGCGCGGTGCAGTGCAGCGGGGTTGAGGGAGCCGTGGTTTTGGCGCGGTGCAGTGCAGCGGGGTTGAGGGAGCCGTGGTCTTGGCGCGGTGCAGTGCAGCGGGCTTTTTGGCGCGGTGCAGTGCAGCGGGGTTGAGGGAGCCGTGGTCTTGGCGCGGTGCAGTGCAGCGGGCTTGACGGAGGCCGCGGTCTTGGCGCGGTGCAGTGCAGCGGGGTTGAGGGAGGCCGGGTCTTGGCGCGGAGAAGAGCGGCGCTGGGCGTCCTGCGGCAGTGAATCCGTGTGGGGCGGCGGGCGGGAAGCGTTCACTAAGCCGCCCTAACGAGGGGACGCTTCTTCTGTGGCTGGCAGCTCAGGACGCGATACACTTCTTGTTATGTCTGATGTTGGCGATATTGTGCCATTGTGCACAAAGATGTACGAATGTTACATTGTCCTCTCCAGAAAAGACGGAAAAGAAAGGTTTTTTAACTTGGCTTAACGTTGAATTTTATTTAAACCTCATGTTTCTGCTAGTGATGGGGTCGTTTAGTGACCTAGTAATATTTCTGAAGTATGTATCACCTTCGCTACTATTGAAATATATTATAATTAGAAAAGCTCAAGTTTGAAAAGGTCTATTTTTTGAGTTTGAAAAAAGTAAAATATTAAAATACTCCTTTATAGGAAATGAATTCATAAAAAACAGTGAGTGGCAGTACCTAATAATGCAAGAACTGAGACGTGCCTCTTGTGACATGTATTTTGATTTATTCTCTTCTGGATTAGGAATTACGCGTAACACAGCTCTTCCGCAATCAGTAATCTGATTTAATTTTTTGTACTAGTTTCGTTAGCACTCAACTCTTGGACTTGTACCCATCGGAATTCTATTATATAAATGGGAAATTAAAAAAAGATGAAGAATCGCCAGGGCTCTCATTTTAGCAGGAAATTGCGGAAACGGGATGTAACTCATCGCCTTTATGAAGTACGCTTTCATCAGCAACAGAGAGAAATAGAGAGAGGTGGAGCGCAGAGGGGAGCGCACGAAAATCGATTTCAGCAGTTATAAATAAGCTCGGGAACGCGAGCGTTAACAACGCTGAGGTAAGGAAATGGCTTATTCCGATTGAGAAAGAAATTTTCTTTTCTCAGCTTGATGTATTGAATTTTCTTACATTTATTGGGTATGCTATCTCTGTGTTTGCAAGCGCTATCTTTAAGAGAGGGAACGAAGAGTAATAGGCTTCTCTTTACATTGAAGAGGAATGGTGCATCGTGAAATGAAGTCCTAATCTTGGCGATGTTCCTCAACGATTTGAGAGTAAGCAATACCCAGGCTTTAATAAAAAGAAATGTTTAAGTGAATATATGCCTTCAGTTCCTTTTTATTCGATTTAAGTAAGTCTATAGCAAAAATACACAAATCCGCGTTATAATCCTTATTTTATTTAAACACAGTGAAGCGATGTATGGGAATTTTGTTTCGTGATTTGAATGAAGCATCTAAAACTCACAACATCTTGATTACCTACACCGCTATTGCAATCGATTTAGTTATTTGATTAATGAATGTATGTATTTGGCGTTTTGGTTCGGGTGTCCCCCTTGCCTGGGCCTAGTTAAATTCCCACGCTTGGGGTAAGAGCGACACGAGGCAAACATGACGCACTCTCTTCACCGTAACTAGCAAGATACGCCTGCTTGAGCTTTACTTCGTCACACAGCTACAGAAAATGGGGCGATTTTATAGGAAAGCTACAAATATGTGTTTGCCTCGACCGGGAATCGAACCCAGGGACCACAACACGGGAAGCTAGTACGCTACCTATGAGCCATCCCGGAGGACTGCTTTATTAAAGAGGCAAATTATATTCTAATTTTCATAATATCAAAATCGTGATAGAAATATATTGCCAATAGTGTAAACGATTCCAAAGTGATTTATAAACAGGTAATTCATAATTTTCATTTTAAATGAAATAATGCTCAGACGCCTTTTGAATAAAGCAATATATTCGGCAAAACATTCACAATTTGCTGAAAAAATAGTTGCCCAACTTGTCGCGAAAAAGATATGGAATTCACATCACAGGAACACTTCGCCATATCAATGGTGTAATTTCTGTAAATATGTATATTTATTCCAATTTTGCATTATGGAAATGCTTCATATTATGAGATATCTATGATCAAAAGTATTTCTGATTGACATTCAGAAAATAGGTTGCTTTTAAAATTGATTAACCATCCACGCGTAGTATTCCGTCCATTATCATTCTCTCGGTTTACATGAAAATACGATGAAAAACGGAGAAAATGAACTACAAGATTCGTACGTTATCATTTAATCGTACTAAAAAATTACATATTTTATTTTTTAATAATAAAAATTAAAAGTACTTAGCACTGCCTATGTGTATAAAATGCTTGGCATAACATGCTTACGTATCACCTTGCAGTCTTTTGGAGAAACATATCGTCACATTCAATATAAATACAAATTACCTATTTCTTTCGTAACGACCATTTCCGCATCCTGGACGCGTGCCAAATTCTCCAGGGCGCAGGGAAGGATTAATGATGCAGAACCGATTTTGCTCTTACGCGGAAAACCAGCTTCTTCCCAACATCACGCTCCTGAATCTTTTTAACGTCACTAGCGAAAAGCACCTAATATTTTTTCGTTCGCTTCCAAAAACAGGTTCGATCATTATCCTCGACGCGTAAGTCCTATTTCAAGGGCGACAGGCGAAGCCCCGTGCCGCAGTTGCATCTCGATCTTCGAAGGGTTTTCCAACGCAACAGCGAGCGGCCGTTTCCCATATAGGGCTACGATCTGGGTCAACGAAGCTGTGATGTTTCACGACCCGCGCCCGGAATAGCCACGGCCGGCGCGCACGAGCTATGGCCGGCGAGAGCGGGTGGAGAGCAAGCAACGGCGCGCCCGCGCCGTGTGTGCCGGTGATGGGTGGCTAACAGACTGCGAGCTCTCGGCGGTGATTACGCGGTTAGCGCATCTGCTGTATACAGAAGGATTCAGAGAACCGTCAAGTCAGAATGTCCGGGCGGCCAGATGGGGAATACCTCTCACTTAATTGCTGTCGCACACTCCAGGCTTTGAGGCCTTCTCTGAAAAAGAATAGAACACAAGAGGATCTCATATTGCTTTTTTTATTCTCCCGAAATATTAAAGAATGCTTGGAAAGGTATGACCCGTAATGAGAGATTTACGAGAGAGTGATGTCATAGAATTGAAAAAAACATCAGTCTGAATACCAATTCTCGTATTGAAAAACTATTTTACTTCATCATACTTTCATACTTCATACATATTTTCAGAACCACATGACATATTCAAGAGCTTCTCTATATTTGCAGTTCATCCAAAGTTGGAGACGATTTCAAGTAGTTAATCTTAGATTTTCAATGTACTTTGTCCATATATCCCTTTTGCCAATTTCTGCTGCTCAAAATCTGTTATTAACAAACTCAGCTTCCTCCTACAAGAAATACGATAAAACACGCTTCAGTCTAGATGTCCGCTAGTAGTAAGGTCGTCCGATAGCCTAAAAATATGTTCTTGTACATTACAGTACACAACATCTATGCTGTACGTGATCTTTTCACTTGTTTCTCTACAAACAGTAAAAGAAATATCAGTGCTACAACGGCAGATATTTTTAAATATTTTGGTAACGTAAGTTTAAGTAAAAATCACTGTGTGCAATTGAATTCAGTATGTAGTCTTCTATTCTTACAAGACCTATAAAGAAAAAATATGCAATCGAAGATCCCAAACCCATCTGTTATCTATAGACAAATCAAGAGAGTACCTCCGTTATTTTATCAAGTGCCGCAAGTTTGGACCCAGAACCTTTCCATTTCTAATGCTAAAACGAACTGTTAAGGTCGCAGTAATTCTATCACATTATAACTCAAAATTACGCACAACTGCTAATATTTTGGCAAATGTGTACATAACATAACGATCTAACATTAGGAATAGATTGCATTAAGAAAAATCTCTAACTTCAAAGTCGCAGGTCAGAGATTCCAAACCTATATGAGGTTCGAATGAAAATCTGACCTACGTCATGTTATTAATTAAAGCTTTGCTCCGATTGAATTAACGCGTTAATAAAAAATTCGGACTCGTTTTCAGAAAATCTTTTCATACTTTTTTAATGTCATTTAATTCCAGATAACGGAAAAACTGCACGTATTTTAAAAAAAATGTACATGAATTTATTCAAACACCCTTGTCAAAACCTCGGGATGTGATTGATTATAGTGAATGAAAACGGATGTCCAAAAATGAATTTTCCAACCCAAATGAATTGTATAGCGTATAATGTTCTAGAGCTAACACTCTGGATATCCACGGGTGAGTAGAAAGACTAGGATCCAGACTAGGATCTGCTGCGAATGTCATACCCAGTACCTGGATTTTTATCAAAGAGAACTCACAAAAGGTTTCGTGTGCGCTCCGCTGATTCTTAAAATGAGGAACCTCCACCGACGTGTTCATCGTCCTAAACGAATTTACGCTGAAATAGGAATAATAAAATAATGTGTCAAGTTCAGATATGATACTTTCATTGCTTTTCTCATGAGTCACGTAGAATCTACTGAGACTAACTTACGTTAGTCCTGCCGTTCTGATTGCTCCTTGGGACTTTTTTGGATATTCTTGTCTCAATTTTTTTTTATTTTATATTTTATGAGTTTTTAAGACTGCATCTTGGCATGAGAAACACTCTCTCCTATTTAATTCCCATCGTTGTCGTAACAACATATTCTTTAGGAGACACAGTGTTACTCCTCATGTAAACGGTCTTACATTAAACAACAAATTTGCAGTACAAACAATATGAGTATTTATTATTCCTAACTAAATAGTTTCAACAGTGTGTTTTATCTAAATCCGCCGTAACTTCTTAAAGAATCTGTTTGTGCAACAACAGCACACACGTTTTCGCATTATATGTTACTTTTTCAATTTTTGAAAATACAGAGAGGTCAACGAAAATGGGACCTACGTCAATGCTTTTAGCGTAGTTTGCACTATTTGATAAAATACTTAAAGAAAAAATTTGGAGCGTTGTTGAGAAAATATTATTTTAAAAATTGCCTTTATTCCAAGCAAAAATTACGTGAAAACTACTCACGTTTTCCAAAAATTGTACATGAGTTTATTTAAAGATGGTTTTGAAGAAAAAAATTACATTACGAAAAACTATCTCTGTCTTCGAAATTGTAATTGTAGACCCCCAAAAAATTTGAACTTTCACTAATTTGGAGAATTCAGGGAGTTCAACGAAAATAAGCCGTGTGCCATTTTTAAAGCGTACTTTGCTCCATCAAAGAAAAAATAAACCAAACCTCTCGCGCCAATTTTTAGGAAAGTTTGAAAATGTTGAGGCCTCATGAAAAGTACCTAATCAAAATATGTTTCAAATTTACAACACCTCGAGTTCGGTCAGATCGTTCAAGGAATATAAATTTTGGAGAATGTCTTCTGAATGATTTTGGCGCTAGTGTTGACCCATGACCATCTTTAACGAGATTTAAGCAACGCAAAGCGGCAAGATCGCGTGTTTGTCCTGAAGTCGGACGATTTCTTAGTGGATTTGAACGGCACAATCCACACATCTTCAGAGAAAAGTCAGAAAATAAATCAATTACTTTGTTTCATCATCTGTGGTACTGCCAAAAGACCTGGAAGTGTTTAAGCATAGACCATTCATGTATCAAATGTAAGTATAACATCTATGGTTGTTTACACATATTAATGACAATATACAGAACCACTTTGCGTTACCGCCGCATTTACAATAAGTTTTTACAATGTTTACAATATAATTAAATGTTTTAATCTTCTTCGAATCATTACCCAGTTCATAAAAATGTGCATTAAGTCTACTTGTAGTATGTATATTTAGATGTAGGTACGTGAATTAATTTTTTTTCTTGTTCTAACCTAACTCTGTTAAGGAGTCTTAACTAATCAAACTTATTGTTGCAACTGATATTTTGTGAACTCAATTTTTTAGAAACGTAATATTCCGATAAAATAAAATATATTACACAAGATAATACCATAAATGTTCCTATCACTGTAGTAGTTACATTAAGTACGGACAGAAATCCTTGTTATTAGATTGGTTTGGTTTTTTGCAAACTTAAACACTTTTATTATTATTTATTTAAGTATTCTAAAAAAATTAAAATTGAATAAAAAGAATAATTTTTCATAAAACACTAGATAGTATAAGTGTCGTACCTATTTACTCTAGCTTTTAAAGATGAATCATGTATGGTTAATTTATAAAATTATATTTTCCATTGAGAAAGACCATAACTTTTAACATATTCATTGAACGTAAACTAAAATTAATGCAAATATACTTGATTTTGAATATATTTTTTAAGATGCCAGATAGATGTATTGCTCCAGGGTGCAAATCAAATTATGAAAGCTCCAAGAAACAAGGATATACCGAGCGTTTTATGCTCCCTAATTTCACAAACTACTTGAATTGAGGGTTGCAGGTATCTCCCTTAAAGAGTGGTAACCTGCAAAGAGGTCTGTTTATTGTGTTAAGCACATCTGTCAGACAGATTTAGAGTACACTAAAAAGTATGCAGATGGATTTGTGCATAATACGGAATTTGAACGACACAAGTCAGTTTTCTCAAAGAATACGGTGCCAACGATTTTTCTGAAGTTACCTTACAATTTTGCGAAGCCTACTTTATCCACATCTAAACGCATGGATGTGAATGCAAGAAGACAATTTTCAGAAATAAAAGAAGAAAGAATCCGTAAAACTGATGCAGGAGATGCAAGGTAATGAGAACAAGTTAAGGCTGTAAACATGTTATCAGATCATTGAGAGCAAAAATTGTTTGTAGCTGTTGGATAATTCACATGAGATTATTCAAATGGGAATACTATTCGTTTAGTTTTATATACGGTGGATGTTTATGATAGACCAGTAATTGACTGTAGTTTAAAGATCAGCACAAGTCTAGATGTAGAAACCTGTCTTTACAGAAATGTTATTCACAACAGTAACTATAAGTTTCTGCGTGACAATTTAAAATCCTTAAAGATCAATTTGGAGGCAGATGATAGTTTCCCGAGGCATGTATGACGAAATTGCAATTTTTAATACATTTAGTACATCAGTTTCAGCTCCGTATTGCCAAGAAATTAAAATATGCCTCCAGTTCTATTCTGAGTGCATTTCGGATTTACATGCAGTCAGTCAAATGTAAAAAAAAAAGCACGGAGACTAAATAACATTCTCACTCTGCCTCCCAGTGAATATTTATTGATTAACACTGAGTAAGGAAATGATCAAAATGAGTCTTCCTTAAATACTGTTTTTAAAGAAGTATTTAAAATGGAACGATTTGTTAATTTTCAAAAAGATGAAATTCTTGTTAAAGAAGAAATTATTTACACTCAAGTTGGTTGGGCAAGATCATATTGTTGAGTAGATAACAAAGAGAAATATAGTGATCTTGGCTGTCCGGATGACGCCGCGTCGAAGGCTGTGTTGCCTACGTTTCGACCATCTTTTCGTGGTCTTCCTCAGGGCTGGTCTAAATATTGTGTATGTTCAGATGCTCTCAAACGACATATTCAGATAATCATAGCTAGAAAACCATCAAATTTTTCAATGAATATTTGAATGTGAGGTCCAAATGTTTATACTTCTATAATATCCTCGAAGAAATATTTCAGTTCTACTATTATGGCACCTCAGACCAGCCCTGAGGAAGGCCACGAAAAGATGGTCGAAACGTAGGCAACACAGCCTTCGACGCGGCGTCACCCGGTCAGCCAAGATCATTCACGTGACTCCGGCCGCGGAAGCCTACGACTTCACTTTAAGAGAAATGTAGCATTCGTATATGGTAAGTTCTTCCTTTGAACATAGAAAAGAAGTTGCAAAATTAATTCCAGTGATTCACGTAAAGGGATCCGAATAGATTGAAACCTCTTTTAGTTTCTTTGGGTAATTGTAACTTGAAAACTTTAACAATAATTACTGACAATAACCGAATTAAGAGAGTAAAACGTATTTTAACGCAGCAAGCTGGATCTAAGTACTTTTGAAACACCAAATCGTCACACCTCTCTGAAGAGGTTTGTGACACATAATACAATACATGTGTAAAATAACATTTGTGACAATTGGTTAAATTTAATAATTTTTTAACTAGGCTTAATTCCTAAAATAGAAAACAATGTTATATTACAAAAAGCAAGACTCTGACGAGTTGAGTTACACAAAATGGAACACAACATGATAAAAATCTGCTTCTAAATTACCCTAAAAAATCTATCTTATAACATTTGAGCAGAAGAAAGTTTCCCTAGTACTAAATATCTATCATGGAACCGCCGATGCTATTATATCAATTTTCAGAGGCGCAGATTCTGATAGGCTTACTTCATAAGTCATATTTTGACATTGTGGTCGATATTCAATATTAAATGGCCCATGGCAGGTGTGTTGAAAAGCAATCCTTTACCCATTCCATTTAAAAACACAAATGATGCAGTTGCTTTTAAGCAGTTTTTTAAGTGAATTCATTACCTGATTGAAATCAATAAAAGTCCTGGTTTTCCTGGCAACAGTGTCTTGGGACTACACTGAGCTAGGAATGGAGGTAATGAATTCACTTTACTCCTCCTCTTCGTGTTGATGTTAATAATGTTGCGCTTGTCGCAAATAGCAATAATTGCTCTGATGAAAATACCTGTAATACATTATCCAGTATTTTATCAATAATTACTTAGAATGTAATACATTTTATGAATCAGGATTGTACTACATTTGTAGTTATACATCGTTTAAAATCAGCAAGCTTGTCAATTGTCAGCATTGTGCGTTCATAAAATTTGAAAAACTAATGTAACCAAACATTCTTTTAAATGTTAAATCATGAATGGTCTGTCAGTCCCATAGATATTGGTATTCAAATAGACGTATTTGGCATGCTATCGGAATTACACAATTCATTGTTTCCGAAAATTATGAAAATTTGTCTCTGTCTACCGATAGAAGTCCAACTTATTTTCTGTTCTTTAAGTGAGAAGAGGTTATTGTCCGACACTGTCATGAATTATATTGCTCAGGATGTTTCTATTTGTAGGAGCAAAAATACTGCCTTACTTATTATATCTTTAGGAGTTGTATTGAATATTACACTAAATAATTATTCCAAGATCGTAAATGATATTTGAGTGTAAATATAAATCAGAAATAGATACTGGCAACATTGATGTAATAACTTGCACATTTTAATACCTCAATATTAAAAATTTCATGAATAATCATTTGTTATCATTCAGTGCTTATTCACAGTTCAGAACCTTTCCTAATAAATCAACTGAAAAATGAAATAATTGTGATTTTTTTGCATGGGTGAAATGTGAGTGACCCGACGTACGAGGACACATGGACAAAAAGTCAGACGGACAGAATGACAGGCAGACAGACAGAAGGATAATGAGAACGACAGACGGACAAAGGGACAAGAGCTAACGGGCTGCGGACAGTGGACCGTGGACAGTGAATAGACGGGCAGATGTTTTTGCCGTTATCCAAATTTTCTGCATCAAGGCCTTACAAAACATGATTTCTGAATACACAACATGTTAGAGGAAGAAATGTACTACATATAGGAACAAGATTTATCCAGTCTTTCGGTAGCTGCGACACACAATACGACTTTTATTCAAAATCACAAAAAGCCACGTAGTTGATAGGAAAGTGAAATGTAACAGAGAACTCATACTATTAGTCTATTATTAGAGTGTGTATATTCTATTATTAAGGTGAAGACTAGCCGCTGATCCACCGGCTAGCGTCAAGAACTTCTAAATGCTTCCAAGGTAAGTGTAATGTACACGTACAAAAGGGGTTTTTGCTTGAATGCACTTAGGAGTTGCGGTTATCCCCCAGGTCCCAGGTGAACTGGAAGGTGCTTTTTGTACACAATCAGTAGAAACTCTATTAATCTAGAACGGTGCGTTGGTGAAAAGTGGCCTGAGCAAGTGAGACGGAATACGAGTCGTAAACTTAGATTGCTGCGATGTGTGGTAGAAATAGCCCAATATAAGTGTAAGTTCAGAGAGCGAAGACAATTGTCAGTATTGATTCATATAAAACAGAAAAATAATTAAAAACAAGGAACATGTTGAAGAGTAAGCTTCCAGGGTTCAAAGAACAACATCAAATACGCTGATAAAGAGATAGAAAGGTAGAGCTAGATAGGTAGAAAGAGGGGGTAAGAACGGCTATAGGAAGGGAAAAAAAGAAAAAATAGGTAACATAATCGAGGGAAAGAAAGAAAAGGAGAGAGAAAGAGAAAGGAAGAGGGGAAGATGGAGGCCAACAAATGTCACAAAGGAGTAGGAAGAGCAGAGTGGATGTTGGGGTTAAGGGTGAGAGAAGGTGCTAGTAAATCAAGGGAATATGCCACAACGATGCAATGAGCAAACAAACAAGTAACGCGATTTGCCAGAACGTCATTAGATAAGCCATTGATGAGGTAGGCCTACACACATTTTATCGTATCATTTTAAATTGAAGACATATATCTTGCATTTATTTATTAATTTTATTAATTTATTTTACGTCAAAAAACAGTTGAAAATGCGTATGACGTGCTATGGAGAGAAGTGAATTCTGTGCACATTTTCAAAATTCTGTGATCCCTACACTAAGTCATATACTACATAAATTTTGAATTAAAAAAAGCTCTCATGTAATAAAATCTATTTTCAAGGATAA